>NC_069472.1:25509107-25594107 GCF_026875155.1 Cherax quadricarinatus
CTGTGTATATTACATCTGCATTCTGATTTTCTTCCAGTGCATCTAAGGCCATATCATAGTGATCCAGTAGTTGTGAGAGGCAGGAGCGACCTGCCCTGAACCCATGTTGCCCTGGATTGTGCAGATTTTGGGAATCCAGGTGATTTGCAATCCTGCTTCTTAGCACTCTTTCAAAGATTTTTATGATGTGGGACGTCAGAGCTATTGGTCTATAGTTCTTAGCTAATGCTTTGCTGCCACCTTTATGGAGTGGGGCTATATCCATTGTTTTAAGTGACTGTGGAATTTCACCCATGTCCAAGCTCCTCCTCTTGAGTACTTTGGGGAAACTGGCCGATCTCTTTCATTAGAAGGACAGCCAGAAGTGAGCTAGAAACGCCTTGAACTCTCGTTTGTATATGTCGAAAATCACGAATCCAAAGTGAGCAGACCACTTAATTTTATATAAGTCTTCTTGTTTATCCACTATTTCCCTTCTTTGTTCTATCCTACCTCAGTCCTCCCTTCCTGTTATTATCATCGCTAAAGAACAAAACGGCACAATACCATGACTGGAACAATATACAAATAACCCCCATATAGAAGTTTTTGTCGATGTTTCGGTCCGACTTGGACCATTTACAAATCGGACCAAAACGTCGTCAAAAGCTTCTCTCTCCTATGAGTGTGTTAACTGTGTATTATCATCGCTTTTTTGGCCTAAAAGTTTAGTGGATTCATTCCCAAACTGGAGAGAACTTCCCTCGCTCCACGAACAAGACTGTTGCTGTTTGAGATCCCTTACCTGGAGTCTACCTGAAGGATGTTTCGGGGGTCAACGCCCCCGCGGCCCGCTCCATCACCAGACCTCGAAGTGTATCAGGACCTGATCAACCAGGATCTTACTTCCGGCCGCAAGCAAACAGACGTACGAACCACAGTCCGGCTGGTCGGGTACTAACTTTAGGTGCCTGTCCAAGCACCCCCTTTGCCTGACACTTTTCAAGTATCTCTTTGCTTAGGATCCAACTCCACATGAGGTTTAGGAATCACAACCCTGAGTCAGACTAAGATTCAGACACATGTGTAAGAGTTGGGTATCTTTGTTGTTGAAACGTTTTACCTACGTGGTAGGCTTCGTTTTAACAATAAAGACACAGAACTGTTGCACATCTGTCTTAATCGTCATCTTACTAGTATTTTAAACCGTTTTCAACTGAGACAAATTGCTTATGCCTCAGTTAAGTGAAACTTCGGCTCAGTAAAGCCTTGGCCTAGTGAAGCCTCGGCCCATTTTCTTAGCAAATGAATTTATCAACCATGTCTTTTAGAGTTTTTTTTTTAAGTCTATAGACTCGTGTCCAGTGATGAGAGAACATGGGAGGAGTGAGAGTGTGTGGTGGGAGTCTCTCTTAACATGCAGTTTCCAAATTCGGAAAGTCGAGGGTATTTTTTTTTAAATATTATTGTTTCTTGATTAGATAAGTAATTAAAAAGCCTAAGCGCCAATGTAGTGTAAATAATGTTTGTTAATTAAGTTGGATCAACATTTCTTGCTGCTGTATTTTAGAAAATAAATAATAGTAACTAAGTGAACTGCGGCGTTAATTATTTTAGAGATAAACAGTTTTAACAGTTGCCTCAGTAAAAGTCTTTAATGTAAAGTGTGTTTTTTCTTCACGTCTGTTGACCAAATTAAAACATTTCCATTGCTCTCGTGTGAGAATGTTTGTGTTTGTTGATGATAACAAAGAGCCATGAAGAGTTTCAGTGGAGCATTTATAGTAAACTGTAGTCTGGGTGATGCTTGTATGTGTGTGTGTGTGTGTGTGTGTGTGTGTGGTGTGTGGTGTGTGGTGTGTGGTGTGTGTGTGTGGTGTGGGTGTGTGGTACTCACCTAATTGTAGTTGGTGGTGTCGATTCATAGCTCCTGGCCCCGCCTCTTTGCTGGTCGCTACCAGGTCCATTCTCTCCCTGCTTCATGGGGTTTATTATACTTCTTAAAGCTATGTATGGATCCTGCCTCCACTACATCACTCTCCAGACTGTTCAACTTCCTGACAACTCTGTGACTGAATAAATACTTCCTAACATCCCTGTGACTCATCTGAGTCTTCAACTTCCAATTGTGACACCTTGTTGCTGTGCCCCATCTCTGGAACATCATGTCTCTGTCCACCTTATCAATTCCTCTCGGTATTTTATATGTCGTTATCATGACACCCCCTGTTCTCCATTGTCGTCAGGTCGAGTTCCCCTAGTGTGTGTGTGTTTGGCCCTGTCTCTTGTCACTTACCGGATTTACTCCCTTTAGCCTCGTGGGCTCTGCCATACCTTATCTTAAAACTACGTGAATAACCTGCCTCCGCTGTTTAGTCGTCCAGGTCATTCTACTTCCTGTTCACCCTGAAACTGAAGAAATACGTCCTGACATCCCCGTGGCTCATCTGTCTTTCAAATGTGCCCTCGTGTACCCGTTCCCCACCTCTCGACAATCCTAGCAAATCCTCTGAGTATTTTGTATGTCGGTATCATGTCTTCCCTGATTTTTATATCCTCTAATGTCTTCTATTTAAGCTCCTTTACCATCTCCTTAAAGCTGTTGGACTAGTCTTGTTTTGCACCTCTACACCTTCTCCAGTTTCTAAAGATACTTTATCAGGTGTGGGTTTCACGGTGGCTCTGCATACTCGAAGATAGGTCTCACAAAACTGGCACATAGGCCATTAATGACTTAAGTTTTCTGAAGGCTACTCAGACCGATCAAACGAAAATAATTACTTTATTCAATTAATTACAATTATTCATTAATTACAGTTAATTATAACTAATTTAAGGCGAGGTCTAAATAGCAGGCTGACCCGTCAAAGAAGATTTAAATGTATATATCTTTGAAGAAATGTTTGGATTTTATGACCCTAACGATAATTTATTACATGTAAACTACATTAGTTTTGTACAGCATAAGAGAGATAAAAATTGGGCTTCGAATGTTATTGGATGACCTGGGGTTTAGTTCCAGCAGCCACTTGTGCGTCTGAACTTAACGGTCGTCCAGATTCATCTGATACCTTGCTTTATCATCATCTGTAAACATACAACTGACTCAATCTCGTCTGGTATGTCCTTCACATATACCGGAAACAGTGGTGGTTCTAATACCAAGCCTTGCCCCACCCCGTGTTACACTCTCCTATTATGACACCTCGGACGATCGCTCTTATGTAGCGCATTTGTTGCAGGTATTTGTTCTAGTCTTTTTGGAGGTACAATATAAAATATCTTCTTGCAGTCCAAGAATATGCTTTCTACCCATCCCGCTCTCCTGTTTCATCTCTTATACTTAGTCATGGAACTCCAGTAGATTTGTGAGGCAATTTTGCCATGCTTGCAAAACTGCAGTACGATTGCGGGTACATCTACACTCATCATGTGCTGAGACGGCACATCTATGTAA
The DNA here is from genome assembly GCF_026875155.1 of Cherax quadricarinatus. Lineage (NCBI taxonomy): Eukaryota > Metazoa > Arthropoda > Malacostraca > Decapoda > Parastacidae > Cherax > Cherax quadricarinatus. Next base: position 25,512,544 of record NC_069472.1, read on the forward strand.
TGTCCAACGTTCACACGTTGGGTATCATTTACCGAGACTCGCTTAACATACAGGACGGCTCTAAACCATCTGATGTTCTACTCAGCAAGATCGAGAATCTTAAAATAACAGTGTAAAGTACCTCAAAGACGACCCAGATTTATACCTCACCTCATCCAATCTTCTCCGAACATCAGATTTAATGATGAACGTTTTTATATGAAGAGAAACATGTTGAGGGGACTTTTGCTACTTTCAAATTCCCATTTCATATTACTCTCTTCAGAAAGCAGAAAGTCTTCCCCATACATAACACACAAAGAGAATACCATCATCGATAGGCGACTGGTCACTCCCACAGGGCAGTCTACCATCACCATCACCATCACTCTGCTTCTCAGTAAAGTCAACATGAACGTTTCAGTCCTTACCACTAAAATTATCAAAGAGATTATCAGAAACCCCAGATCAAGGAGCACTTGCACAGCAGTGATCAAGGCCTTAGGACCGACACGTTTTCTAAGGTTTATACCACAGTTTCACATAACCGTGCGGTCGATGCAATAAATTCCATGTCGGTAAGACCGGCCGAGACCTTCAGATAAGCCTTCAGGAGCACAAATAAGCCTCCAGACTGGCTAACACCAAGAACGCATGCATGTTCCATCATAACGTATCTTCTCACATCAGGGACTAGAGGAGAGCACAACAATAACATCCGAAGAACGACAGGACCAAGCGCAGATCTTCAGAAGCAAGCATAATCCACCTCACACACCGTCGATCATAACAGTGGCATGTATATGCTCTACCTAAACCCATTGCTCACATTATCCGTAATTCAAACACTAAAGAAAATAAACCAAGTTCGGCCACTTGGATCCATCTTCTTGTTGGGGTTTATAGGGCCACTGACAGCGTGCGCCGTATCGAGCCATTCACTTGGCTCCGTCCTCTACTCTCACCTATGGAAATAAGTTATTTTATCTTTTTTGGGGTTATCATAGGTAATTTACACATATGTACTACGTATGATAATTTGTGTAACTGTATTTGTGTGTACCTGTGTCTAAATATAATTGCAGACCTCGCCTCTGACCTGCTTTTCTCCGAGACTTATCTCACGGAACTCGTGTGCCTTATCAGGCTGCATTTCCCTGTATACCTGAAAAAGCCCAGCCTTGATGAAGTCCAGTCTTGATAAAGCACAACCTTGATACAGCCCAGCCTTGAATGAAGCATTGTAATCAAGGCTTCCCTGCTACCAGTACCGCATCCTTATTTCACTTGTCAGTCTGCACCATTGTTTATCTGCTTCCTATCTGTCAGCATTTCTGAGTATCCTGTATGTCGTGACTATATCTCACATCTACCAGGGTGGTTACCACTGCTCTCTAACCAGTGTCTCCATACTTGATATGATCTTCTTAGTGCCGAAGACGAGATGCTCCGTCTTATAATCAACCCAGATTATATAATAATAATAATAATAGTAATAATAATAATAATAGTGGTAGCATTAACAAGTATATTAATTGATTTAACATTTAGATTGGCTAATAAAATGGACAGGGAACCTGCACAGCCAAATGCCATGCATAGCTTTTCGATCAGGTACGATTAATCCCCACTGCACAGGTCAAATGAACGTTGAGAGGCGGGCCCAGGTGCTGGAGTCCAGCTCAGCAACCACATCGTGGCCTCTGGTTAGTTTAATATGTTTATTATGCACCCCATACCCATCCTGTGGGCGGTAGTCACCACATACCCATCCTGTGGGCGGTAGTCAAAAGATTACAGAGGTACATAATTGGTCCAGGGACTGGACTCCAAAGTTTTGATAGCTGAGCAAGTTACAGAGGTAATGAACTCACAATTTACAAAGGTAATGAACTCACAATTTACAAAGGTAATGAACTCACAATTTACAAAGGTAATGAACTCCAGGTAGGTCTGGTCACAATCATGACAAGTTACAAAGGTATTTACAGATTACAGAGGTACATAATGGGTCCTGGGACTGGGACCCCAAAGTTTTGATAGCTGAACTAGGTACAAAGGTAATGAACTCACAAGTTACAAAGGTAATGAATTCTGTAAGAATGGTTACTTACGTTTATACATGGCTACAATCATGAATAAATTATAGTGTAATGAGCAATTCACACTTCCACACCCGGTCACAACTGTAGTGAGTTATTGGTGCAAATATTGATTGTTGAGTCACACACACACACACTCTTATATACAACAGGCCAAGTGTCTAATTGACATGTGCCTAGGACAAAATGGTAACTAACACACACACACACACACACACACACACGCAACCACAAATAGGTGAGTACACACACAGACACACACAGACAGACAGACAGACACACACACACACACACACACACACACACACACACACACACACACACACACACACACACACAAATAGGAGAGTACAAATAGGTGAGTACACACACTGGTAGTGAAAAATAGTAGTATCCCTAATTATAGAAAACGGGACCCAAATAGTGAGAAAAAAGTAGGTTTAGATTTATGTTAAAAATTATATATCATTGAAATATGTCTTTAAAGTCTAATGAATTCATATTTAGATATAATATTGCTAATTTTTGTAAGTAAGCGATAAGAGAGAAATAGCAAATTATTCACGGTAAGTGGTTCCCTGCTGACCAGCTGACGCAGCTCCATTTTCTTTGGTATATTGTCAGCCAGAGGTAAATAATATTCCGGAAGTGAGTCTTTAACTAGCACATGTGGCCGTATGTCAGCCCATGACCCATGACTGACTAATACACAGTTACAGTGAAAGATATCACCTCTACAGTGAAAGATATCACCGCTACAGTGAAAGATATCACCGATATAGTGAAAGATATCACCGCTACAGTGAAAGATATCACCGCTACAGTGAAAGATATCACCGGTACAGTGAAAGATATCACCGCTTTAGTGAAAGATTAACCGCTAAAGTGAAAGATATCACCGTACGTGAATGATTCCCGCTACAGCTGAAAGATTCACCGCTAAGTGAAATGATATCACCGCTACAGTGAAAGAATTTTACCGCATAGTGAAGATTTAACCGCTACAGTGGCCGCTACAGTGCAAGATATCACCGCTACAGTGAAAGATATCACCGCTACAGTGAAAGATATAACCGCTACAGTGAAAGATATCACCGATATAGTGAAAGATGTCACCGCTACAGTGAAAGATATAACCGCTATAGTGAAAGATGTCACCGCTACAGTGAAAGATGTCACCGCTACAGTGAAAGATGTCACCGCTACAGTGAAAGATGTCACCGTACAGTGAAAGATGTCACCGCTCAGTGAAGTGTCACGTACATGAAAGATGTCACCGCTACAGTGAAAGATGTCACCGCTATCAGTGAAAGATGTCCCGCTACAGTGAAAGATGTCACCGCTACAGTGAAAGATGTCACCGCTACAGTGAAAGATGTCACCGCTACAGTGAAAGATGTCACCGCTACAGTGAAAGATGTCACCGCTACAGTGAAAGATATTACTGCGTGTTATTGTCATTCTTTGTTAACATTTTATAGAATGTAAATCACACATTGTAACCTTAGCAAAAAAATAATTATTTGTTACGGTGAAAGTTATCACAGTTACGGTGAACGTTATCACAGTTACGGTGAAAGTTATCACAGTTACGGTGAAAGTTATCACAGTTACGGAAATAAAGTTACGGTGAACTTATCACAGTTACGGTGAAAGTTATCACAGTTACGGTGAACGTTATCACAGTTACGGTGAACGTTATCAAGTTACGGTGAAAGTTATCACAGTTACGGTGAAAGTTATCACAGTTACGGTGAAAGTTATCACAGTTACGGTGAAAGTTATCACAGTTACGGTGAAAGTTATCACAGTTACGGTGAAAGTTATCACAGTTACGGTGAAATTATCACAGTTACGGTGAAAGTTATCACAGTTATCGCTAGCGCACTCATCTCACACACTGAGGTCTGTGGTTCGATCCCCAGTACGGGTAAAAACATCAGGACGTGTTTCCTTGAAGACACCTGCTGTCCATGTTCACCTAGCAGTAAAATAGGTTAGTTGACTGGTGTGGGTCGCATCCTGGGGACAATCTTGAAAAGACTGATGGGTTAATTACATCGACTCCAGGTTGAGGGACTGATTTCCTCAAACTCTTTCTGATCTTCACCATTCTTCTTTGTTTAGGACTGATGAAGCCACTGTGTGGAGAAGCGTTTCTTCAATATAGATACCCAAGTTCTGAACATGTGTCTAATTCATCAAGGGACTTTCTGTATAGTATGTCATTGATGTCAACTATGGTCTTTATAAGTTGTATCAATGGAGAAATAAAGTTTATTATTATTATGATTTATTATTCTTATTATTATTACTGGCGAATTAACTATGTGGAAATTAACGAGAGTTGCGTCAAAAATACTTTAATTAAAAAAGACTGAATTTGTTACCAATAAATCACTCTTGTGTAAATGACTCATTTATTCCATGTAAACGAATCATTAGTTACCAGTAAATTGAATGCGCGTAAATGAATTCGTGGCTTAGGGTTCAGCGGAATGGAATTACTCTCACAACCGAAATATCCGGGTTCGATCCCTGGACGAGCAGAGATGTTGGGCATGTTCCCTTGCACCTGTTGCCCCTGTGCACATAGGGGAAGGCACCTATGGTGTGGGTGGCATCCTGGGCGAGTGGACCAGAGCATAAGGTAGTCTAAGCCAAGTCAATGCTTGAAGAACTTTCTTAACAAATCATTGAACATTTCTCACGGAATGAACGAGTCTTGAACCCGAGGACCAGCAAAATTTGTTTGGTAGTTGAGAAAGGAGGAAATGGGTACACAAGGGCACAGCTGGAAGCTGCAGTCACAGATGAACAACAGGAATGTGATATTTCTCCAGTTTTAGGTTGGTCAGGAAGGAGACTGACCTCGATGAAGGAGAGATGGAGGCAGGCATTTTATTTAAAGAATAGGTACGACATGGTTGACGAGCCCAGGAGGGAGTAAACCCGGACGTGGCCCATGCTGAAACTAGACCCCGTAAATGCAAATAGAAGAGTACAAATAGGTAAGCGTCAGGCTCTCTCCTGAACACGCACTATACACTCAAGCGCCCTGGATCATCTGTGTCAACAGGTCTATTAAAAGAGCTGGGCTGGAACTGAATATACAGTGAGAATGAGGGAGGAGGAGCGGGGAGCACGAGATGATAGTGAATACGGGACAGTTTGTATACTCACCTATTTGTGGTAGCAGGGGTCGATTCATAGCTCCTGGCCCCGCCTCTTCACTAGTCGCTACTAGGTCCGCTCTCTCCCTGCTCCATGAACTTTATTGTATCTCTTCTTAAAATTATATATGGATCCTGCCTTCACTAAATCACTCACCGGATTGTTCCACTTTCTGACAGCTCTAAGACTGAATAAATACTGCCTAGCATCTCTTTGACTCATCTGAGTCTTCAACTTCCAGTTGGGACCCCTTGTTGCTGTGTCCCATCTCTGAAACATCCTGTCCCTATGCATCTTGTCAATTCCTCGCAGTATTTTATGTCGTTATCATGTCGTCCCTATCCTTCCTGTCCTTCAATGTCGTCAGGTCGATTTCCCTTAACCTTTCCTCGTAGGACATTCCCTTTAGCTCTGGGACTAGTCTTGTTGCAAACCTTTGCACTTTCTTTAATTTGTTGACGTGCGTGACCAGGTGTGGGTTCCAAACTGGTGCTGCATACTCCAATATGGGCCTGACGCACATAGTGTATAGAGTTTGAACGACTCCTTACTGAGGTATCGGAACACTATTCTTAGGTTTGCCAGGAGCCCATATGCTGCAGCAGTTATCTGGTTGATGTGCGCCTCAGGAGATGTGCTCGGTATTATACTCGCTCCAATATCCTTTTCCTTGACTGAGGGCTGCAGTCTTTGGCCCTCTTGCTTGTACTCTTTTTGAGGTCTTCTTTGACCTTACGCAGTCTTCATGACTTCTCACTTGGTGGAGTTAAACTCCAGGAGCCAGTTGTTGGACCAGGTTTGCAGTCTATCCAGATCGCTTAGCAGTCCTACGTGATCCTCATCCGATTAAATTCTTCGCAACTGCTTCACATTGTCTGCAAACAGGGACACCTCTTAATCTGTCCCTTCTGTTATGTCATTCACATATTCCAGAAACAGCACCGGCCCTAGGACTGACCCCTGTGGAGCCCCGATCGTTACAGGCACCCACTCTGACACCTCGTCACGTACCATGACTTGTTGTTGCCTTCCTGTCAGGTATTCCATTGCAATGCCTTTCCTGTTATACCTGCCTGCTCCTCCAGCTTTTGCACTGTGTGTGGAACTGAATCGAAAACCTTCTTACAGTCCAAGAAAATGCCCAACCCTCTCTCTCTCTCTCTCTTGCCTTCTTCCATTACAGTGTCGTAAAACTCCAGTAGTAGGTGACATAGGATTTCCCTTCCCTGAAACCGTGCTGGTTGTCGTGTATAAGCTCATTTCTTTCTAGGTGCTCCACCACTCTTCTGATGATCTGCATGACTTTGCATACTACGCATGTCAATGACACTGTTCTGTAGTTTAGAGCTGTCTGTCTATCTCCTTTGTCTCCTTTGTGTGTATGTGTGTGTAGTTGAGTATGTAAACATGTAAGTTTAGCTTCACGTGCTTGTGTGCTCGTGGAAGTAAGGCACACACTGCCGTGTACTCGTGGATGCATGTAAGTATTTTGCCATGTACACGTCTCGTTGTACATCACAATTACCCGGACACGTGCGTGTCTTAATGGATGCTTTCCACTCCCATTCCACCGCACACACACACACACACACACACACACACACGATGTAGCGATGTAGTGGAGGCAGGATCCATACATAGCTTTAAGCAGAGGTATGATAAAGCTCACGGCTCAGGGAGAGTGACCTAGTAGCGATCAGTGAAAAGGCGGGGCCAGGAGCTCGGACTCGACCCCCGCAACCTCAACTAGGTGAGTACAACTAGGTGAGTACACACACACACACACACACACACACACCAGTTTGGAACCCACACCTAGCCAAGCACGTAAGGAAATTAGAGAAAGTGCAAATGTTTGCAACAAGACTAATCCCGGAGCTAAAAGGCCTGTCCTACGAGGAGAAGTTAAGGGAAATCGACCTGACGACACTGGAGTGCAGGAGAGATAGAGGGGATATGACAACGATAAATAAAATACTGAGAGGAATTGACAAGGTGGACAGAGACAGGATTTTCCAGAGATGGGACACAGCAACAAAGGGTCACAATTGGAAGTTGAAGACTCAGATGAATCAAAGAGATGTCAGGAAGTATTTCTTCAGTCAAAGGGTTGTCAGGAAGTGGAATAGGTTGGGAAGTGATGTAGTGGAGGCAGGATCCATACTCAGCATTAAGAAGAGGTATGATAAAGCTCATGGAGGAGGAAGAGTGACCTAGTAGCTAAAAGTGAAGAGGTTGGGCAAGGAGCTGTGAATCGACCCCTGCAACCACAACTAGGTGAGTACAAACACCACACACACACACACACACACACATATATATACACACAGTGGAGACAGGTTCCATACATAGCTTTAAGATGAGGCACGATAAAGCTCATGGAGTAGGGAGAGAGGGGACCTAGTAGCACTCAGTAAAGAGGCGGGGCCAGAAGCTGAGTCTCGACCCCTGCAACCACAATTAGGTGAGTACAGTTAGGTGAGTACACACACACACACACACACACACACACACTGACCCGATACTGTTGCATAGCCACATCAGGAGGAAGACAACAGTCAAAGACCAGGTGATCAGACTGAGGGCAGAAGGTGGAGAACTCACAAGAAATGATCAGGAGGCATGTGAGGAGCTAAACAGGAGATTTAAGGAAGTTTTTACAGTAGAGACAGGATGGGCTCTGGGAAGACAGCACAGAAGGGAACATCAAGAGGGAATATACCAACAAGTGTTGGATGACATACGAACAAACGAGGAGGAGGTGCAGAAGCTGCTAAGTGACCTTGATACCTCAAAGGCGATGGGACCGGACAACTTCTCCCCATGGGTCCTTAGAGAAGGAGCAGAGATGCTGTGCGTGCCTCTAACCACAGTCTTCAACACATCCCTTGAAACTGGGCAACTACCTGAGAAATGGAAGACAGCAAATGTAGTCCCCATATTTAAGAAAGGAAACAGAAATGAGGCACTAAACTACAGACCTGTGTCTCTGACATGTATTGTGTGCAAAGTCATGGAGAAGATTATCAGGAGGAGAGTGGTGGAACATCTGGGATGGAACAAGATTATAAATGAAAACCAGCATGGCTTCATGGAAGGCAAATCCTGTGTCACAAACCTTCTGGAGTTTTATGACAAGGTAACAGAAGTAAGACACGAGAGAGAAGGATGGGTTGACTGCGTTTTCCTAGACTGCAGGAAGGCCTTCGACACAGTTCCCCACAAGAGATTAGTGCAGAAGCTGGAGGATCAGGCGCATATAACAGAGAGGGCACTGCAATGGATCAAGGAATACCTGACAGGGAGGCAACAACGAGTCATGGTACGTGAAGAGGTATCACAGTGGGCGCCTATGACGAGCGGGGTCCCACAGGGGTCAGTTCTAGGACCAGTGCTATTTTTGATATATGTGAATGACATGATGGAAGGAATAGACTCTGAAGTGTCCCTATTCGCAGATGATGTGAAGCTGATGAGAAGAATTAAATGTGATGAGGATGAGGCAGGACTGCAAAGAGACCTGGACAGGCTGGAGACGTGGTCCAGAAACTGGCTTCTCGAATTCAACCCTGCCAAATGCAAAGTCATGAAGATTGGGGAGGGGCAAAGAAGACCGCAGACAGAGTATAGGCTAGGTGGACAAAGACTACAGACCTCACTCAGGGAGAAAGATCTTAGGGTGACCATAACACCGAGCACGTCACCGGAGGCACACATCAACCAAATAACTGCTGCAGCATACGGGCGCCTGGCAAACCTGAAAATAGCGTTCCGATACCTAAATAAGGAATCGTTCAAGACACTGTACACTGTGTATGTTAGGCCCATACTGGAGTATGCAGCACCAGTCTGGAACCCACACCTGGTCAAGCACGTCAAGGAAGTTAGAGAAAGTACAAAAGTTTGCAACAAGGCTAGTCCCAGAGCTCAGGGAAATGTCGTACGAGGAAAGGTTAAGGGAAATCGGACTGACGACACTGGAGGACAGAAGGATCAGGGGAGACATGATAACGACATACAAGATACTGCGGGGAATAGGCAAGGTGGACAGAGATAGGATGTTCCAGAGAGGGGACACACAACTGGAAGCTGAAGATTCAGACGAGTCACAGGGACGTTAGGAAGTATTTCTTCAGTCATAGAGTCGCCAGGAAGTGGAATAGCCTAGCAAGTGAAGTAGTGGAGGCAGGAACCATACATAGTTTTAAGAAGAGGTATGACAAAGCTCAGGAAGCAGAGAGGGAGAGGACCTAGTAGCGATCAGTGAAGAGGCGGGGTCAGAAGCTGAGTCTCGACCCCTGCAACCACAATTAGGTGATTACAATTAGGTGAGCACACACACACACACACACACACACACACACACACACACACACACACACACACACACACACAACGGAAGGGATAGACTCAGAAGTATCCTTGTTTGCAGATGATGTGAAGTTAATGAGAAGAATCAAATCGGACGAGGATCAGGCAGGACTACAAAGAGACCTGGACAGGCTACAAGCCTGGTCCAGCAATTGGCTCCTTGAGTTTAACCCTGCCAAATGCAAAGTCATGAAGATTGGGGAAGGGAAAAGAAGACCGCAGACACAATATAGTCTAGATGGCCAAAGACTGCAAACCTCACTCATGGAAAAAGATCTGGGGGTAAGTATAACACCGAGCATATCTCCTGAGGCGCACATCAATCAGATAACTGCTGCAGCATACGGGCGTCTGGCTAACCTACGGATAGCATTCCGATACCTCAGTAAGGAATCGCTCAAGACTCTGTATACCATTTACGTCAGGCCCATACTGGAGTATGCATCACCAGTTTGGAATCCACACCTGGTCAAGCACGTCAAGAAATTAGAGAAAGTGCAAAGGTATGCAACAAGACTAGTCCCAGAGCTAAGGGGATTGTTCTACGAAGAAAGGTTGAGGGAAATCGGCCTGACGACACTGGAGGACAAGAGGGTCAGGGGAGACATGATAACGACATATAAAATACTGCACAAAATAGACAAGGTGGACAAAGACGGGATGTTCCAGAGAGGGGACACAGAAACAAGAGGTCACAATTGGAAGTTGAAGACTCAGATGAATCAAAGGGATATTAGGAAGTATTTCTTCAGTCATAGAGTAGTCAGACCGTGGAATAGCCTAGAAAGTGAAGTAGTGGAGGCGGGAACCATACATAGTTTTAAGGCGAGGTATGATAAAGCTCATGGAGCAGGGAGAGAGAGGACCTAGTAACAATCAGTGAAGAGCCGGGGCCAGAAGCTATGACTCGACCCCTGCAACCACAAATAGGTGAGTACACACATACGCACACATTATGCACCTGAGATACAATCTGACTATAAGCTTTGTAATCTGTATAGTGTGTAAGAAAGTATGTTAATGCCCCTTTATCTGCTGGGCCAATAAAGTATGGCCCTGCTGGCTTTAAATATTGTCCTTATCTCCTCCACTACTAAGAAGTACTCATTATTTTTTAGTCCCGCCCCTAAAGCAAATCTTGATGCTCTAAAATTCTGCTGCATGATCAAGAAAACTCGCAATTAGTTACTTTTAGTTGAGATGAGAGCAACCGAGTCCTTAACAAAGTCATAAGTGGCCAAGTCATGGTTGCCAAAGATGCGCAGCCAGTTGAGTGATTAAACTGTGGCCTAGGATAATTACTCTGGTTAATTATATTAACCATACTTAAGACAATGTGAGGATTAAGGACTGACAGTAACAGTGACCTGGAAGTCAGATGACGGCAAAAGCTGACAAAAGTACTTACCTGGATGTTAACCGAGTGGTTTGGGTAGCATCCTGGGAGGACGTTGCTGGGTTTTGAAATGAACTGAGGTAGCACAACAGCTCTTGGCCTCTAAAACTGATCTGTATATAAACCAAAAAACTGGAAATAAAAAAAGTGGTAACTGAGATTACTTTTAATAATTAATAAAGCCCAGCAGTGGGCGAGAGGTTGTATTAAAAGATTCTTTATTCCAAGTACCTAATTCTTTATTCCAGGTACCTAATTCTTTATTCCAGGTACCTAATTCTTTATTCCAGGTACCTAATTCTTTATTCCAGTTACCTGATTCTTTATTCCAGGTACCTGATTCTTTATTCCAGGTACCTGACTATTAATTCCAGGTTCCTAATTCTTTATTCCAGTTACCTGATTCTTTATTCCAGGTACCTGATTCTTTATTCCAGGTACCTGACTATTAATTCCAGGTACCTAATTCTTTATTCCAGTTACCTGATTCTTTATTCCAGGTACCTGATTCTTTATTCCAGGTACCTGACTATTAATTCCAGGTACCTAATTCTTTATTCCAGGTACCTAATTCTTTATTCCAGGTACCTAATTCTTTATTCCAGTTACCTGATTCTTTATTCCAGGTACCTGATTCTTTATTCCAGGTACCTGACTATTAATTCCAGGTACCTAATTCTTTATTCCAGGTATCTGATTCTTTATTACAGGCACCTAATTCTTTATTACATGTAACTAATTCTTTATTCCAGGTACCTGATTCTTTATTCCAGGTACATGATTCCATATTCCAAGTACTACCTGATTCTAAATTCCAAGTACCAGATTCTATATTCCTGGTACTTGATTCTATATTCCAGGTATTTGGAAGTTAGTGAGGTACTATGCACACCAACGGTACTAAGCCACACTGCCTGGGTTACTAACTCCTCTGATAATTGTACTTATGTGTACCTGTGGCTAAATAAACTTACTTACTAATAGCTACAAGACAATAAGAAAGTTTAGTTAGCCACTGAATCAACTTACATTTTCTATGAATACTTCTTGTCAAAGTTTTCTGTAAACTTTTAAACGTAAACTATATCAAACGTAGAAGATCCTTCATATGTAAGACAAAATTAGATTTGTTCGTATTTTTAACCCCGGAAGGTTAGCCACCCAAGATAACCCAAGAAAGTCAGTGCGTCATCCGCATACACAAAGCTGACTTATGCAAGGATGGTCATCAGTAACCCTTTGAGCCTATACAGATTCCAACGAAAAAGAATTTGACTTTCTGGGGATCACAGGTTATTAAGTATACTTAAAGGGGGACCTTAAATCGTTGGTGGATTTTTTCTTTTGTTTTCGTTCCTCAAACTTTTCGCTTTCATTTTGCTTGTAGCACAAGAATGCCTCGTCCGATCGATTTTTTTTGGTTATCCTAGGTCAGGTGTCCCGTAGCTGGATCACTAGCGCACTCAGCTCACACACTGAATCTTATTGTGGCTAGCTGGTCTAGTGGCTAACGCGACGGGCTGGAGTTTTGAGACTCTATGACCGCGGGTTCAATCCCGGCCGGGGGTATGGTTTCTCACACACTGAAGTCCGGAGTTCGAGTCTCCGGTACGGCTGGTAAACATTAGGACGTGTTTCCATAAAACACTGTTGTGATAGAAACACAGGCCTTATCTCTAGGCTTTATTGAACATAGAATCTTCATAGTACTTCTGCAACAACAAAATATAATGACTAGTACATCTAATAATGGCTTCTACAGGGATGGTGATGTCTTGCATATGTCAAGAGAAAAGTTATAACTACAGGCCACATATTTAAACTCACCATGTAATCTGCATCACTGATAAATGGATATAGTAGGAGAGAATCACACACCATGTGTTGGCGCCCATGACACACACCAAACTGTTGTTGTTGTTAAGGGCCCCAAGAGGTGGTGCAGTATTATCCTGCTGCTGCTCCCCACAGGACCAGTATCACTACAAACACCTGCCGTCCTTCTTCGCCCATCAGTGTAAAATGGGTACCTGGGTGTTAGTCGACTGGTGTGGGTCGCATCCTGGGACAAAACTGACCTAATTTGCCCGAAATGCTCTGCATAATAAGCTACTTTCTATATAGTAGTATGTCATTGATGTCAGCTAGGACTGTGTACCTTATACATGTACCTGTAGAAAAAATATTATTATTATTATTATTATTATTATTATTATTATTATTATTATTATTATTTTACACTATGTATGATAATGGTACTACTGTGTACCTGTGCCTAAATATAATTTTCTGAATTACGATAACCATGGCAAAAATCTTGGAACAACTGGCATGTAAAGGTGCCCGATGACGATGGGTACCTGGGTGTTAGTCGACTGGTGTGGGTCGCATCCTGGGACAAAACTGACCTAATTTGCCCGAAATGCTCTGCATAATAAGCTACTTTCTATATAGTAGTATGTCATTGATGTCAGCTAGGACTGTGTACCTTATACATGTTATTTTTTTTTATTATTATCACACCGACCGATTCCCACCAAGGCAGGGTGGCCCGAAAAAGAAAAACTTTCACCATCATTCACTCCATCACTGTCTTGCCAGAAGGGTGCTTTACACTACAGTTTTTAAACTGCAACATTAACACCCCTCCTTCAGAGTGCAGGCACTGTACTTCCCATCTCCAGGACTCAAGTCCGGCCTGCCGGTTTCCCTGAATCCCTTCATAAATGTTACTTTGCTCACACTCCAACAGCACGTCAAGTATAAAAACCTTTTTGTCTCCTTTCCCACTCCTATCAAACACGCCTCACGCATGCCTGCGGGAAGTCCAACCCCCCTCGCACACAAAACCTCCTTTACCCCCTCCCTCCAACCCTTCCTGGGCCCCGACCCCAAACCCCGCCTTCCTTCCACTACAGACTGATACACTCTTGAAGTCATTCTGTTTCGCTCCATTCTCTCTACATGCCCGAACCACCTCAACAACCCTTCCTCAGCCCTCTGGACAACAGTTTTGGTAATCCCGCACCTCCTCCAAACCCTTCCAAACTACGAATTCTCTGCATTATATTCAAAACCACACATTGCCCTCAGACAGACATCTCCACTGCCTCCAGCCTTCTCCTCGCTGCAACATTCATCACCCCGCTTCACACCCAAAATAAGAGCGTTGGTAAAACTATACTCTCATACATTCCCCCTTTGCCTCCAAGGACAAAGTTCTTTGTCTCCACAGACTCCCCAATGCACCACTCACTCTTTTTCCTCATCAATTCCCATGATTCACCTCATCTTTCATAGACCCATCCGCTGACACGTCCACTCCCAAATATCTGAATACGTTCACCTCCTCCATACTCTCTCCCTCCAATCTGATATTCAATCTTTCATCACCTAAATCTTTTTGTTTATCCTCATAACCTACTCTTTCCTGTATTCACCTTTTAAATTTTCCCTTTTTTTGCACACCCTACCAAATTCATCCACCAATCTCTGCAACTTCTCTTCAGAATCTCCCCAAAAGCACAGTGTCATCAGCAAAGAGCAGCTGTGACAACTCCCACTTTGTGTGTGGGTTCTTTATCTTTTAAACTCCACCGCCTCTTGCCAAGACCCTCGCATTTACTTCTCTTACAACCCCATTTTAATAAATATATTAAACAACCACGGTGACATCACACATCCTTGTCTAAGGCCTACTTTTACTGGGAAAAAATTTCCCTCTTTCCTACATACTCTAACTTATACATGTACCTGTAGAAAAAATATTATTATTATTATTATTATTATTATTATTATTATTATTATTATTTTACACTATGTATGATAATGGTACTAATGTGTACCTGTGCCTAAATATAATTTTCTGAATTACAATAACCATGGCAAAAATCTTGGAACAACTGGCATGTAAAGGTGCCCGATGACGAAGGTTCTAGAACCCATTCTTAGCTTCCTGTAATGGCTCTGATAACTTCCAAAATCTTCTGCTGCTTGGCTTCAAACGTTCGAACAAAAGACGCCTCCTGTTTTGACGACGACGGAGGGTGAAATTCAAGTGCACATCTGCCAATGTTATGTCTAAGGAATTTTTATTCTCGTTAAATCACATTAAATATATTTGAGTTTATATCTTTTGAATGGCTTCAATATTTAATGGCTGCTGCATCGCATTGACAACATAGGTAAGGTTAGGTAAGGTTTGTCTTAGTCATATGACTCGTCACTGGAGCTTTTGGTAATCTGACCGAGGCCTTCCGCTGGCTTACCCCTCTACTACTTTAAAAATTATGGTTATATTTCCTATTAGAAATACATGGACAAGATAGGACTCATTAAATTAAGTTTATATGCAGACAAATTTGTCATCATACTAAATAATAATAATAATAATAATAATAATAATAATAATAATAATAATAATCTTTATTTCTACAAGTACATGATAAACTTATACAGACCATAGCTGACATCAATGACATACTATACAGAAAGCCCCTGGTTATGCAGAGCATTTCATGCAAATAAGGTTAATTTTGTCCCCAGGATGAGACCCACACCAGTTAACTAACACCCAGGTACGTATTTTACTGCTAGGTGAACAGGGAGAGCAGGTGTCTTAATGAAACACGCCCTAATGATTTCATCCGCACAGGGGATCGAACCATGGACCTCAGTGTGTGAGCTGAGTGAGTTACCAGTCGGAATCCGTAAGATGAGAGAAAGCCTCTTCTGATTGGTTTCATTTTTTTTATTGTTGGTGAGTTTTACAAAATACAAGAGTCAATTAATGCCCTATTTTATTGGCTTCAAAATATTAACGCTGATGCAGTCCACAAGAACAATGACACTACTGTGGCCTGGTGGCTAAAGCTCCCGCTTCACACACGGAGGGCCCGGGGTCGCATCCTGGGGGACAAGATTAAGGACCCCAATGGAAATAAGTTAGACAGTCCTCGATGACGCACTGATTTTGTTGGGTTATCCTGGGTTGCTAACCCTCCGGGGTTAAAAATCCGAACGAAAGCTTATTTTATCTTATCTTATTCCGTGGTTTGGTTGACAACACTCTCGCCTCACACTGAGTGTCCGTGGGTGGAAGCGCTGGGCATGTTTCCTTACACCTGCTGTCCTGGTTCACCTAGCAGTAAGTAGGTGCCTGGGTGTTAGTCGAATGGTTTGGGTGGCATCCTGGGGACAAGATCGAAGGACCACAGTGGAAATAGACATATATAAAATATTAATATATATATATATATTTTAAATATATATATATATTAATATTTTATTTTAAAATTTATATATTATTATATATATATAATATATATATTTTATATATATTATATAATATAAAATATATATATATATATTTATAAAAAATATATAATATATATATATATATATATATATTATATATATTATATATATATATAAAATTATATATATAAATATATATAATAATATATAAAATATATATATATATATAATATATATATATATATATATATAATATATATATTTTTATATTATATATATATATTTTATATATATTCGCCACTGTTATTCACTAAAATTGTAATATATTAAACATGGGTTACAGAGAAAAGAATATATGAAAGATAAAGAAAAATAATGCTAGTGCAAATGGCCAAATTGGAAACCATATTTTGAAATGATAACCTGAATTCTGAGAGCGGGAGACAAGAAGGATAACCCTGGTATAACTAAGTAAAAATGGTAATCCCAGATATATTCTGCAGTCACTGAGATTCTCATTAAAATTCCTTCTCCATCCTTCTTTCTTTCCCTCTCTCTCTCTCTCTCTCTCTCTCTCTCTCTCTCTCTCTCTCTCTCTCTCTCTCTCTTCTCTCTCTCTCTCTCTTACAGTGGTCACTGCAAGCAAAGAGAAAATTTTGGAGCACCTTTCAGCTATATTTACTTGACAGTGATGTGGCAAGAGCGAGGTACGCTGGTCCCGCTGAGGTTCATATCTGCGATTCTTTTCACTCCCACCGACGCTGTATTTGTTATCTGAGGAATTTAGTGACTCTTGCACCATTGCACAGAGGCAACACAATGCCCAGAGAATAATGCAAAAAAAGGAAAAACAATTGTACATTTGTAGGCTGCAGCTACTCTCATAAATTATGTTGCTAAAGCCATTTGGTAATTCAGGCTTTTTCTTTTTGTTTTTTTAAAGCAGCGCCTTTTATTGACCAGAGGGAACATTAGAAGTTTCCCATATAACACCATCTTTTGGCCAAAGACTACACTAGTGTTCTCCTTCATGCCATCTACTGACCAACTGCAGGACTACTGCAGATACACATGACACCGAACATTGACCACTACCTGTCTCGTAAGTAATACCATCTCTTTACCAGCAGAAGCACTAATAGTCTCCTGTATAACTCCATCTATTGGCCAACACCAGCACTAGTAGTCTCCTACATAATGCCATCTATTGGCCAACAGCAGCACTGCTGCAAATACACGTGACACCATCTACTGAGCAATAGAAACATTACCTGTCTATTGACCCGCAACAACACCGGAAGTCTCATAAAAAACTTTATTTGTTAACAGGAACACTACAATAGTAAGCTTATACATGAAAATTTTAATTCTTGAAATAGGGATTATGACAAACTCAATGACTACCAGAAGTATACCTGGAGGGGGGTTCGGGGTCAACGCCCCTGCGACCCGTAATATACACAGATATTCACCAGTGGGTTTATATACCCTGGTTGTAGGAATCTGTGTGTATACAACGCCATCTGTTAAGCAGCAGGAGCACGAACAGCTCCCTCTACACCGTCTTTTACTGAATTACGGGAAACTTCGTAAGTACTGTTAGTTATTGACCAGAAGAAAGACCAACTCGTACATGTCTTTTCTTCGGAATAATAATAATATTGATGTCTCAATATTGCTTTAAGGCTGAGAATTACTGCGCTATGTCCTGACATTCTACATAACCTGAGAGAGAGAGAGAGAGAGAGAGAGAGAGAGAGACAGAGAGAGACAGAGAGAGACAGAGACAGAGAGAGACAGAGAGAGACAGAGACAGAGAGAGACAGAGACAGAGAAAAGAGAGAGAGAGAGAGAGAGAGAGAGAGAGAGAGAGAGAGAGAGAGAGAGAGAGAGAGAGAGAGAGAGAGAGAGAGAGAGAGAGAGAGAGAGAGAGAGAGAGAGGAATGTTATGGAGTTATGGAATGTCTACTTCAACGACCTTCTTCATCTCATCCCAGAATCACATGCATATGCAGACGACTGTACACTGACATTCACTTATCCAAGAGAAGAAATGCCAGCTGCTCTAAGCTACATCAATCACCAGCTGAGAGCTATATCAGCTTGGGGAAATAGATGGCAAGTAACATTTGCACCTGAGAAAATGCAAATGATGATCGTCTCTAGGTACCATGATGGTAATGCTGGTGCAGTAGTAAGGATGAATGGGACGATGTTGGTATCCTTGGGGTGAAATTTGACTCCAAACTAACCATGAAGAACCATGTTGTAAATCTTGCAAACAAGGCAGCCAGGAAGCTTACAGCACTTCGCCGTATCTCGCATCTGCTTGACAGTAGGGGTTGCAAGATCCTGTACGAGGCACAAGTACGCTCACACCATGAGTATGCTCCACTTTCTTGGTTTGCCTCCCCCCCTCTCATCTGCGACTGCTTGACAGAGTAGAGAACAGAGCAAGACGTCTCATCTCTCGCCTGGACCCATCCTGGATAGATCTGTCATTTCAGCAGAGCCTTCAACATAGGAGGGATGTGGGTGGCCTTACTGTTATGTACAAGGCCAATATTGTCAAAATACCACACTTGGATCCACTTCGAGGACAGCGTGAAACAAGCTTTTATGCCACAAGACGGGCAGAAAGCAGCAACTTCACTCTGGCTGTACCCTTCTCCAGAACATCACTCCATCTGAGATCATACATACCCAGGATGACTCGAGTATGGAACACATTCGTACAGCATAATGATGTCAACGAGATAAAGTCAGTTGATCAAATGAAAATGCTGGCCCACAGATGGCTCCAACTTCATCCTGTCCCGTACTTGTATGTCTCATAACAATAAAAATGCTTTCAAATGAGGTGATGTAGGTAACAGCTCTTAGCTTGCCAATAAAGTTAGGAATCCTTAACCTGTAATATAGCTGTCAATAAAGCTAGGGTTCCTTAACCTTGTCAAACCCTGTGTAAAAAGAGAGAGAGAGAGAGAGAGAGAGAGAGAGAGAGAGAGAGAGAGAGAGAGAGAGAGAGAGAGAGAGAGAGAGAGAGAGACAGAGAGAGACAGAGAGAGACAGAGAGAGACAGAGAGAGACAGACAGAGAGACAGACAGAGAGACAGACAGAGAGACAGAGAGAGAGACAGAGAGAGAGAAGAGAGAGAGAGAGAGAGAGAGAGAGAGAGAGAGAGAGAGAGAGAGAGAGAGAGAGAGAGAGAAATATAAGCATTGTTAAAAGAGAAAAGAGAAACTAACAAAAAATAAAGACGAAAAATATGGAGAAAGAAATAAAAAACAATATTACTCCCTCCATCTCACCCCATCCTCCAGCGGGACTCCACCAATCCCCGGGATCCCTCCCGCCTCCGTCACCCCAACGGTCTTAATTAGACATTGAGTTCCATCGTCCACAAACGGAATGAATTACAGTCAATTCCGCCTGAGTCAGAATTTCTAATGCCGGTAAATACCGGAGAAGATCCTCGGCGGGGGAAAGGAGGCCAGGGAAAGATCCGTGGCAGGGGAAACGAAGGCCCAGAGACGATCCTTGGCAAGGAGAAGAACCAAGGAAACGTCCTTGGCGGGGAAATATCCTTGGCAGGGAAATATTCTTGGCAGGGAAATATTCTTGGCAGGGCAAAGAGGAGGAAGGCAAAAGGAAGATAATATTTGGCTGGAAAAAGACCGCGGGTGAAGGAGACCAGAGAGTTTACTTCCTGAATTCCAAAGTCAATTTTTTGTTTAATTATCTTAGACCAAGTCGTATTAAACTCCAAGAGAATTATTATCGCCAACGTTGATCATGACGCATGTGTCAATATTGAAAGTTTTAGTTTAATAGTTAGTTTAATATGTTTATTATGCATCCCATACCCATCCTGTGGGTGGTAGTCACCACATACCCATCCTGTGGGTGGTAGTCACCACATACCCATCCTGTGGGTGGTAGTCACCACATACCCATCCTGTGGGTGGTAGTCACCACATACCCATCCTGTGGGCGGTAGTCACCACATACATACCCATCCTGTGGGCGGTAGTCACCCCATACCCATCCTGTGGGCGGTAGTCACCACATACCCATCCTGTGGGCGGTAGTCAAAAGATTACAGAGGTACATAACTGGTCCAGGGACTGGACTTCAAAGTTTTGATAGCTGAGCAAGTTACAGAGGTAATGAACTCACAATTTACAAAGGTAATGAACTCCAGGTAGGTCTGGTCACAATCATGACAAGTTACAAAGGTATTTACAGATTACAGAGGTACGTAATGGGTCCAGGGACTGGGCCCCCAAAGTTTTGATAGCTGAACTAGGTACAAAGGTAATGAACTCACAAGTTACAAAGGTAATGAATTCTGTAAGAATGATTACTTACGTTTATACATGGGTACAATCATGAACAAATTATAGTGTAATGAGCAATTCACACTTCCACACCCGGTCACAACTGTAGTGAGTTATTGGTGCAAATATTGATTGTTGAGTCACACACACACACACACACACACACACACACACACACACACACACACACACACACACGCACACACACGCACACACACACGCACACACACACACGCACGCACACACAACACCACACACACACACACACACACACACACACACACACACACACACACACACACACACACACGCACACACACACACACACACACACACACACACACACACACACACACACACACACATTGAAAGAAGATACATATTTACATGACTAGAGTAGAAACAACGTTGGTCAGAGTGTTTTAAATAAGATCTTGTGAGAAATGCGCCGGTCATGTACCGTTTATCAGCTGCTAGGGAGGTGAAAACTATTTTTGTGCCACTAACACAACGTAGAACCTGAGCTCTGAGCCACTAACAGAACGTTGAACCTGAGCTCTGAGCCACTAACACAACTTTGAACCTGAGCTCTGAGCCACTAACACAACGTTGAACCTGAGCTCTGAGCCACTAACACAGCGTTGAACCTGAGCTCTGAGCCACTAACACAACGTAGAACCTGAGCTCTGAGCCACTAACACAACGTTGAACCTGAGCTCTGAGCCAGTAACACAACGTTGAACCTGAGCTCTGAGCCACTAACACAACGTAGAACCTGAGCTCTGAGCCACTAACACAACGTTGAACCTGAGCTCTGAGCCACTAACACAACGTAGAACCTGAGCTCTGAGCCACTAACACATCGTTGAATCTGAGCTCTGAGCCACTAACACAACGTTGATCCTGAGCTCTGAGCCAATAACACAACGTTGAACCTGAGCTCTGAGCCACTAACACAACGTTGAACCTGAGCTCTGAGCCACTAACACAACATTGAACCTGAGCTCTGAGCCACTAACACAACGTTGAACCTGAGCTCTGAGCCACTAACACAGCGTTGAACCTGAGCTCTGAGCCACTAACACAACGTAGAACCTGAGCTCTGAGCCACTAACACAACGTTGAACCTGAGCTCTGAGCCAGTAACACAACGTTGAACCTGAGCTCTGAGCCACTAACACAACGTAGAACCTGAGCTCTGAGCCACTAACACAACGTTGAACCTGAGCTCTGAGCCACTAACACAACGTAGAACCTGAGCTCTGAGCCACTAACACATCGTTGAATCTGAGCTCTGAGCCACTAACACAACGTTGAACCTGAGCTCTGAGCCAATAACACAACGTTGAACCTGAGCTCTGAGCCACTAACACAACGTTGAACCTGAGCTCTGAGCCACTAACACAACATTGAACCTGAGCTCTGAGCCACTAACACAACGTTGAACCTGAGCTCTGAGCCACTAACACAACGTAGAACCTGAGCTCTGAGCCACTAACACAACGTAGAACCTGAGCTCTGAGCCACTAACACAGCGTTGAACCTAAGCTCTGAGCCACTAACACAACGTTGAACCTGAGCTCTGAGCCACTAACACAACGTTGAACCTGAGCTCTGAGCAACTAACACAACGTAGAACCTGAGCTCTGAGCCACTAACACAACGTTGAACCTGAGCTCTGAGCCACTAACACAACGTAGAACTTGAGCTCTGAGCCACTAACACAACGTAGAACCTGAGCTCTGAGCCAATAACACAACGTAGAACCTGAGCTCTGAGCCACTAACACAACGTTGAACCTGAGCTCTGAGCCACTAACACAACGTAGAACCTGAGCTCTGAGCCACTAACACAACGTTGAACCTGAGCTCTGAGCCACTAACACAACGTTGAACCTGAGCTCTGAGCCACTAACACAACGTAGAACTTGAGCTCTGAGCCACTAACACAACGTAGAACCTGAGCTCTGAGCCAATAACACAACGTAGAACCTGAGCTCTGAGCCACTAACACAACGTTGAACCTGAGCTCTGAGCCACTAACACAACGTAGAACCTGAGCTCTGAGCCACTAACACAACGTTGAACCTGAGCTCTGAGCCACTAACACAACGTTGAACCTGAGCTCTGAGCCACTAACACACAACGTTGAACCTGAGCTCTGAGCCACTAACACAACGTTGAACCTGAGCTCTGAGCCACTAACACAACGTTGAACCTGAGCTCTGAGCCACTAACACAACGTAGAACCTGAGCTCTGAGCCACTAACACAACGTTGTGTAACCCTTCACACTGACACCCATGTTCACTTCGTTTCTACTTATTCAATATGTAATCGCGTTGGTTTGCTAAACATTGTTCACTTGTTTCTGTATTCCTGTCTTCACTTTTGTATTCTTTATTCACTCCTACGAGTGAAACACCCTTTATAATTTCACAGTGAGAATATATTATTGTTGTTGTATTATACTCAACGTGACACACTACAGCCATATATTACAGGGCATTCACTATAAGGGGAATGAGAGGTAATCAGGCATGGTCCTGAAGGATACCTAAAGGATGTTTTCGGGGGTCAACCCCCCTCCGCGGTCCCGTCGCAGGCTAGGCCTAGGCTGGTCAGGAACTGACCTGAGGAACTGTTCTTGGTTCCTCTTGAAGACAGCCACGAGTTTTGTTGGTAATTTCCCCGATGCAGGAAGGAAGGGTGTTGAAATGTCGGAAAGGGAGGAAAGAGGGATGTTACTCCAGTTCCTTGGAGCGCTCTCTTTTACTATGTGTGTCTATCTCTATCTGTCTCTATCTGGATATGCTGAATGTTGAAGACAGGGTAAAACAGCTGAAGTTAAATCAAGTTTATAAAATTGCTCACAGTGTCCAGAATATCTTGCTGTCAATTTTGTCAAGGCTGAGAACCAAAGCAATCATAGTACTAGGGGGAGAGAGCACAACTTTGTAGTACCCACAGTCAGTGGCCAGGCTTCAAACACCTTTTGTTGTACAGCAATAAAATAATGGAAAAGACTGCCTGCACATGTCAAAGTCAGTCATAGCATGAACCAGCTCAAGAAGAGTGCCAAAAGGTGTCTGATGAATGTAGCGACAGAAAGGGAGGGGAATGATTTTTTATTTTTTTAGGTAACACACATGTAAATATAAGTAACTCATTTTTCCTTATTCCTAATATATCTCATTTATAATATAATAACAAGATATTATCTCCTTTATAGTATAAAAATAACATATTATCTCCTTTATAGTAAAATAATAAGGTATTAAAAGAACCGCAATAGAAATAAGTCACTCTGACTTTTTTTTGGGTTATTCCAGGTTCTCTACACATATGTTGCTATGTATGATAATCTATGTAAGTATGTGTGTATACCTGAATAAACTTACTTAACTCGAGTCACCTAACTCCATCCATCCAGTCCTACTTCCTGCCCAAATACCCCCTCCCACGTCTCTCCCACAGTACACATACTCAACATCCACTACCCATCATTCACTACCCTCCCTCCTCCCTCTCTCTCTTTCTCTCCTCTCCCTCCCCTCACTCTTCCCTCCCCCCCCCTCCATCACCATGTCTAAGACGCCAGTTTTCCCTCTCGTAACGAGCCTTCTTTTCTTTATCTCATCTGTATTCCAGTAAGGAGTCTTGGCTTGGCTTGGAGACCCCGGTGCCAGGACGGTGTTTGCTTCCTCACCGTTTACGTCAGTGTCGTGGCCTCTCCTCAAGGGGCCAACCATGGTGCTTGCCTCTCCTTCCTTACGTTTTCCCAACCAACTATTTTTTCCTCTCACGAATTATGCATGACATTACATCATTTTCTATTATTATTATTAATAGAGAAAATAAAAGAGGAAATAAAGACGTAACAAAAGAGAAAATAAAAGAGAAAATAAGGACTAATAAAAGAGAAAATAAATGTTAATTATTTTTGTTGTTGCTCAGTTTTAAGAGGAAGAGCTAAATCCATAGGGGTGATCCCGTGTCTGAAGAACTGATGATAATCAGGTTTGATCGTAGAAAATGAAAACGTCTTGTGTTGTGTTGTGTTGTGTTGTGTTGTGTTGTGTTGATGCTCGTCTGTTGTGTTGATGCTCGTCTGTTGTGTTGATGCACGTCTGTTGTGTTGATGCTCGTCTGTTGTGTTGATGCTCGTCTGTTGTGTTGATGCTCGTCTGTTGTGTTGATGCTCGTCTGTTGTGTTGATGCTCGTCTGTTGTGTTGATGCTCGTCTGTTGTGTTGATGCTCGTCTGTTGTGTTGATGCACGTCTGTTGTGTTGATGCACGTCTGTTGTGTTGATGCACGTCTGTTGTGTTGATGCACGTCTGTTGTGTTGATGCACGTCTGTTGTGCTGATGCACGTCTGTTGTGTTGATGCACGTCTGTTGTGTTGATGCTCGTCTGTTGTGTTGATGCTCGTCTGTTGTGTTGATGCACGTCTGTTGTGTTGATGCTCGTCTGTTGTGTTGATGCTCGTCTGTTGTGTTGATGCTCGTCTGTTGTGTTGATGCACGTCTGTTGTGCTGATGCACGTCTGTTGTGTTGATGCTCGTCTGTTGTGTTGATGCTCGTCTGTTGTGTTGATGCTCGTCTGTTGTGTTGATGCACGTCTGTTGTGCTGATGCACGTCTGTTGTGTTGATGCTCGTCTGTTGTGTTGATGCTCGTCTGTTGTGTTGATGCTCGTCTGTTGTGTTGTATGCACGTCTGTTGTGCTGATGCACGTCTGTTGTGTTGATGCTCGTCTATTGTGCTGATGCTCGTCTGTTGTGTTGATGCTCGTCTGTTGTGTTGATGCACGTCTGTTGTGTTGATGCACGTCTGTTGTGTTGATGCACGTCTGTTGTGTTGATGCACGTCTGTTGTGTTGATGCACGTCTGTTGTGTTGATGCTCGTCTGTTGTGTTGATGCACGTCTGTTGTGTTGATGCTCGTCTGTTGTGTTGATGCTCGTCTGTTGTGTTGATGCACGTCTGTTGTGTTGATGCTCGTCTGTTGTGTTGATGCACGTCTGTTGTGTTGATGGTCGTCTGTTGTGTTGATGCACGTCTGTTGTGTTGATGCTCGTCTGTTGTGTTGATGCACGTCTGTTGTGTTGATGCACGTCTGTTGTGTTGATGCACGTCTGTTGTGTTGATGCACGTCTGTTGTGTTGATGCACGTCTGTGTGTTGATGCTCGTCTGTTGTGTTGATGCACGTCTGTTGTGTTTGATGCACGTCTGTTGTGTTGATGCACGTCTGTTGTGCTGATGCACGTCTGTTGTGTTGATGCACGTCTGTTGTGTTGATGCTCGTCTGTTGTGTTGATGCTCGTCTGTTGTGTTGATGCTCGTCTGTTGTGTTGATGCTCGTCTGTTGTGCTGATGCACGTCTGTTGTGCTGATGCACGTCTGTTGTGCTGATGCACGTCTGTTGTGCTGATGCACGTCTGTTGTGTTGATGCACGTCTGTTGTGCTGATGCACGTCTGTTGTGCTGATGCACGTCTGTTGTGCTGATGCACGTCTGTTGTGCTGATGCACGTCTGTTGTGTTGATGCACGTCTGTTGTGCTGATGCACGTCTGTTGTGTTGATGCACGTCTGTTGTGCTGATGCACGTCTGTTGTGTTGATGCACGTCTGTTGTGTTGATGCACGTCTGTTGTGTTGATGCACGTCTGTTGTGTTGATGCCCGTCTGTTGTGTTGATGCACGTCTATTGTGTTGATGCACGTCTGTTGTGTTGATGCACGTCTGTTGTGTTGATGCACGTCTGTTGTGTTGATGCACGTCTATTGTGTTTGTGCACGTCTGTTGTGTTGATGCACGTCTATTGTGTTGATGCACGTTGTTGTGTTGATGCACGTCTGTTGTGTTGATGCACGTCTATTGTGTTGATGCACGTCTGTTGTGTTGATGCACGTCTATTGTGTTGATGCACGTCTGTTGTGTTGATGCACGTCTGTTGTGTTGATGCACGTCTATTGTGTTGATGCACGTCTGTTGTGTTGATGCACGTCTATTGTGTTGATGCACGTCTGTTGTGTTGATGCACGTCTATTGTGTTGATGCACGTCTGTTGTGTTGATGCACGTCTGTGTACTTTGTACACATACTATTGTCTCGAAGAATTGTTCACCTGCCTAACATAGTCACGAGTTCATATTCTTTTCAAGATTGATGGACTGATTATATCGACTCCAGGCTGAAGGTACTGGTTACCTCAAACCCCTTCCGATCTTCACCATTTTGCTTGTAAAGGACTGATGAAGCCACTGTGTGGAGAAATGTTTCCTCAATAAAGATACCCAAGTGTTGCACATGTGTCTAATTTATCAACTTGTCGGTTCTCTGAACCATTTATCTAAAAGGTGAGTTTTTGGTCCATTATTATCTGAATCAATCAGGAATTTGTTCTTCCTGATATAGTTTGAGAAAGACTTCTGTTCGACTTCAAAATTTTAAAACTGTTGTGACTATCTTAGAAGAAAGTTAGGAATGATTGGAGAGCGAACTTCCCAATTTTATATTTGAAAATGGAGTTATTATCATAGGGAAGCTTTAAACCTGTAGGGATTATACAGCGCCTATGGAATAGGGGGGAGGGGAGAAGGTATTCAGGCTTAATTCAGGGAACTAGAACACAGATACAATTCCTTAGATTTAAAATGGAGCGGCAGGTTTACTGTGTAATATTTCGACTATGTCTCATTTGAATTTCTTTAATCTTTAACAGTCGAAGCATCTTATAAAAACCGTATCATTTAAGTTTATATTCCATGGGTTCAAGTTTGTCAATATACTAACATACTTTAAATACTTGGACTCGTTAGATTCTGTGCAATAACTGAAGAATGCCTCTTCTGGTTGGCTTCAAACTTCCATCAATAGTGTGTTAATGGAAGGTTTATTTTTAGAGGATTCTGCAGCCTCTAATTTTCATTTTTTGAGGGAATATAATACTGTTCTTAATTACTAATAAATTGGTCTATCAGGATACAAAATTAATCAGTGACTTAAAGCACTGCTAACCTACTCCATATACATATTTATCCAATTTCCTTTACAAGTTTAAATTACATTATTGATCTAAGAGCCACATATTAAGCTCAGTTTTAAATATTGGTTTACAGTGCTAAGGTCAATTGTGGGTCCTTTCAAAACAGAATAATTTCTGTGAGTGCCATCAAGGTCTGTTTATTGGTTTCTGTGTTACAAGCAGGAGAATAAATCCTCACTCCTGAAAGACCGTCTCACACTCACAGCTCATTTTTCTTAACTCGTTAATCTCTATAGGAGTCGTTAGGCAAGTATAGTCAAGTATAGTCAAGTATAGTCAGGTATAGTCAAGTATGGTCAAGTATGGTCAAGTATAGTCAGGTATAAGAACATAAGAAAGAAAGAACACTGCAACAGGCCTACTGGCCTATGCGAGGCAGCTCCAATTCTGCCACCGGCTTAAGCAAATGCCTTGACCTAGTGAGGTCAGACACGTCACTTAAGGGAGGACTCATGTATTTATCCAACCTATTTTGAAAACTACACAACGTCTTGGCGTCTATGACGGGACTCATCCATAACTCAGTTACCAAACCAGTGCTTTCCTATGTCCTTCCTGAATCTGAATTTTTCCAATTTAAAGCCATTGCTGCGAGTTCTGTCTATGTTAGATATTTTTAGCACGATATTTACATCCCCTTTATTAATTCCTATTTTCCATTTATACACCTCACTCATATCCCCCTAATTCTATGCCTTTCTAGAGAGTGCAGATTCAGGGCCCTCAGTCTATCCTCATGGAGAAAATTTCTGATATATGGGATCAACTTTGTCATCCTCCTTTGTACGTTTTCCAGAGCATTTATATCCATTCTGTAATAGGGTGACCAAAACTGCGCAGCATAATCTAGATGAGGCCTAACCAAAGATATACAGAGTTGAACATTAAAATGGTATAAAATACCGACAGATTGTTAGGTAAGACACATATGCAACAGTTAGGTATCTTTATTTCGAAACGTTTCGCCTACACAGTAGGCTTCTTCAGTCGAGTACAGAAAAGTTGATAGAAGCAGAAGATACTTGAAGACGATGTAATCAGTCCATCACCCTTAAAGTTTTGAGGTGGTCAGTCCCTCAGTCTGGAGAAGAGCATTGTTCCGTTGTTTCAGACAACGGAACAGTGCTCTTCTCCAGACTGAGGGACTGACCACCTCAAAACTTTAAGGGTGATGGACTGATTACATCGTCTTCAAGTATCTTCTGCTTCTATCAACTTTTCTGTACTCGACTGAAGAAGCCTACTGTGTAGGCGAAACGTTTCGAAATAAAGATACCTAACTGTTGCATATGTGTCTTACCTAACGATATACAGAGTTGAAGAACAACCTGAGGACTCCTATTATTTATACTTCTTGCTATGAAGCCAAGGATTCTGTTAGCTTCACTGCGAACACCAGTGCACTGTTGTCTTGGTTTTAGATTACTGCTAACCAGAACTCCTAAATCAACCATACCCCCGGCCGGGATTGAACCCGCGGTCATAGAGTCTCAAAACTCCAGCCCGTCGCGCTAGCCACTAGACCAGCTAGCCACAAATAAGATTCATCCAACTAGGTATATTTCTACACCATAGGAAAGTTAGCACAGGCACCTCTGTGACCACAAATGCAAGTTTTTACAGACGAATCTCCAGCTAGCGTGGCCGTGACGAACTCTAGCTCAAGTCCCTTCACTGCCGTCAACATGACTTAAGAAATCGTAATGACACGATTGCAAATAAACCATACCCCCGGCCGGGATTGAACCCGCGGTCATAGATTCGTCTGTAAAAACTTGCATTTGTGGTCACAGAGGTGCCTGTGCTAACTTTCCTATGGTGTAGAAATATACCTAGTTGGATGAATCTTATTTGTGGCTAGCTGGTCTAGTGGCTAGCGCGACGGGCTGGAGTTTTGAGACTCTATGACCGCGGGTTCAATCCCGGCCGGGGGTATGGTTTATTTGCAATCGTGTCATTACGATTTCTTAAGTCACTCCTAAATCCCTTTCGCAATCCGTAATATTAAGATCTACATTATTTAGTTTATATGTGGCATGGTTATTTTCCTGTCCAACATTTAGAACTTTGCATTTGTCTATATTAAACTGCATCTGCTACTACTCCGACCACTGCATCAGTCTATTCAAATCATCCTGGAGTGCTCTAATGTCCTCATTATAATGAATTGGACGGCCTATTTTGGTGTCATCAGCAAATTTGCTTATGTCACTTTTTATTCCCTCATCTATGTCGTTTACATAGATTGTGAACAACAATGGGCCCAACACTGACCCCTGTGGAACACCGCTTGTGACGTGCCCCTATTCCGATTTCTACCCATTTATGCAAATTCTCTGCTGCCTATTCGTCAACCATGCCTCAACCCAGGAAAAAATTTCTCCTCCTATTCCGTGTGCCTTAAGTTTCCTCAATAGCCTCTGATGTGGAACTCTATCGAAAGCCTTACTGAAGTCCATATACACAATAATATCATATTCATTTCCATGATCTACCTCCTCAAACACCTTAGTGAAAAAAGTTAGTAAATTCGTAAGACAGGAACGCCCCTTTGTAAAACCGTGTTGAGATTCATTAATCAATTTATGCCTTTCGAGATGGCTACGAATTGCTTCGGCAATTATTGATTCCATAAATTTTCCCACTATGGAGGTAAGGCTTATTGGTCTATAGTAAATAGGTCTTACATTTGCCATTTTCCACTTATCAGGCACTATGCCAGTTTGTAGTAATCTGTTAAAAAGATTAGACAAAGGTATGCTAAGTTCCTCTTTACATTCCTTTAAAACCCTTGGAAACAATTCATCAGGGCCTGGGGATTTGTTAGGTTTTAATTTCTCTATTTGTTTGAGGACCATGTCACTAGTTATCGCAATCGTGCATAGTTTATTATAGTCAAGTATATTATAGTCAAGTATTGTCAAGTATAGTAAGTACAGTCAAATATAATCAAGTATAGCTCGTATACATAGACATACAAATACACTGACACGTATACATATATAATTCATCTATAGAAGAAGGAAGGATTGAGCTGTTGTCCAAATTACGTTTTACAAGACGATCAAAAATATTTTCCTGGGCATGAACATGTTCTTTTGCAAGTTGAATACCACTCACCCATCCTCATCCTTCACACTGACTCTGCTCCTCATCCTTCAAACTGACTCTGTTCCTCCTCATCCTTCACACTGACTCTGTTCCTCCTCATCCTTCACACTGACTCTGCTCCTCCTCATAAGAACATAAGAACATAAGAAAGAAGGAACACTGCAACAGGCCTACTGACCCACGCGGAGCAGGTCCATGTCCCCCCTTCCCCGGATTAGACCAATGACCCACCCCCCGAATTATCCCAATGACCCAGTCTGGTCATCCCAACTCAAGGATGGAGCACTGTACCAGACCCAGCAGCAAAGCTAGTCAGGTCCAACTCACACTCACCCACACCCACTCATGTATTTATCTAACCTATTTTTAAAACTACACAACGTTTTAGCCTCAATAACTGTACTCGGGAGCTTGTTCCACTCATCCACAACTCTATTACCAAACCAGTGCTTTCCTATATCCTTCCTGAATCTGAATTTTTCCAACTTGAAACCATTGCTGCGAGTCCTGTCTTGGCTGGAAATTTTCAGCACACTATTTACATCCCGTTCATTTATTCCTGTTTTCCACTTATACACCTCGATCATATCCCCCCTAATTCTACGCCTTTCGAGAGAGTGCAGATTCAGGGCCCTCAGTCTATCCTCATAGGGAAGATTTCTGATACATGGGATCATCTTTGTCATCCTCCTTTGTACGTTTTCCAGAGCATTTATATCCATTCTGTAACATGGTGACCAGAACTGAGCAGCATAGTCTAAATGAGGCTTAACCAAGGATATATAGAGTTGAAGAACAACCTGAGGACTTCTATTATTTATACTTCTAGATATGAAGCCAAGAATTCTGTTAGCTTTATTGCGAACACTTATGCACTGTGGATAAATTAGACACATGTGCAACTCTTGGGAATCTTTATTGAGGAAACGTTTCGCCACACAGTGGCTTCATCAGTCCATACATAGGAGAAACTTGAAGAACAGGAGGGAATGAGGTAATCGTCCCAACTTGGTCGATGTGTTCAGTCCTCAATCTTGGTAGAATACCAATTTTATATGTGATCAGTCCATCAATCTTGAGTAGAATACGCAGATGACGGAGAAGCAGCTTATAAACCGTATGGCAGGAAGGTGTAGCGTCATAGGTAGTGTCACATTTGTCAATGTGGAAGTAGGTTGTGCCCAGATTAGGCAGCGAAGAATTCCTAAGTATTAAGATCCCAAGAAGTTGCAGTGTCTGACAGGTTTGTAGATGAATGGTTCGGAGAACCCAACATGTTGAAAATTAGACACATGTGCAACTCTTGGGAACTTATTGAGGAAACGTGTTTCCCACACGTGGCTTCATCAGTCCATACTAGGAGAAACTTGAAGAACAGGAGGAGAATGAGGTAATCAGTCCCCAACCTTGGTCGATGTGTTCAGTCCATCAATCTTGAGTTAGAATACGGCAGATGAGCGGAAAATAGCACTTATATAAACCGTTATGGCAGGAGAGGTTGTAGCAGTCATGGTAGTGTCACATTTACTCAAGATTGATGGACTGAACACATCGACTCAAGGTTGAGGGACTGATTACCTCATTCTCCTCCTGTTCTTCAAGTTTCTCCTATGTATGGACTGATGAAGCCACTGTGTGGCGAAACGTTTCCTCAATAAAGATTCCCAAGAGTTGCACATGTGTCTAATTTATCAACATGTCGGTTCTCCGAACCATTCATCTACAAACTTATGCACTGTCTTGGTTTTAGATTACTGCTAACCAGAACTCCTAAATCCTTTTCGCAATCGGTATATTAAGATCTACATTATTTAGTTTATATGTGGCATGGTTACTTAACTGTCCAACATTTAGAACTTTGCATTTGTCTATATTAAACTGCATCTGCCACTTCTCCGACCATTGCGTCAGTCTATTCAAATCATCCTGGAGTGCTCGAATGTCCTCATTAGAATGAATTGGACGGCCTATTTTGGTGTCATCAGCAAATTTGCTTATGTCGCTATTTATTCCCTCATCTATGTCGTTTATGTAAATTGTGAACAACAACGGGCCCAACACTGACCCCTGAGGAACACCGCTTGTGACGTGCCCCCATTCTGATTTCTCCCCATTTATGCAAACTCTCTGCTGTCTATTTGTCAGCCATGCCTCTACCCAGGAAAAAATTTCTCCTCCTATTCCGTGTGCCCTAAGTTTCCTCAATAGCCTCTGGTGTGGAACTCTATCGAAAGCCTTACCGAAGTCCATATACACAATATCATATTCATTTCCATGATCTACCTCCTCAAACACCTTAGTGAAAAAAGTTAGTAAATTCGTAAGACAGGAACGCCCCTTTGTAAAACCGTGTTGAGAATCATTAATCAATCTGTGCCTGTCAAGATGGCTACGAATTGCTTCGGCAATTATTGATTCCATAAATTTTCCCACTATGGAGGTAAGGCTTATTGGTCTATAGTTCGAAGCCAAGGACCTGTCACCTGCCTTGTAAATAGATATTACATTTGCCATTTTCCACTTATCAGGCACTATGCCAGTTTGTAGTGATATGTTAAAAAGATTAGCCAAAGGTATGCTAAGTTCCTCTTTACATTCCTTTAACATCCTTGCAAACAGTTCATCAGGACCTGGGGATTTGTTAGGTTTTAGTTTCTCTATTTGTCTGAGGACCATGTCACTAGTTACCGCTATCGTACATAGTTTATTATCATCTTGTTCTACGTAATCTATTATTTCAGGAATCTCGCTAGTATTTTCCTGGGTGAAAACTGACCCTGCTCCTCCTCATCCTTCACACTAACCCTGATCCTCCTCATCCTTCACACTGACTCTGTTCCTCCTCATCCTTCACACTGACCCTGCTCCTCCTCATCCTTCACACTGACTCTGCTCCTCCTCATCCTTGACACTGACTCTGTTCCTCCTCATCCTTCACACTGACTCTGTTCCTCCTATCCTTCACACTGATTCTGCTCATCCTCATCCTTCACACTGACTCTGTTCCTCCTCATCCTTCACACTGACCCTGCTCCTCCTCATCCTTCACACTGACTCTGTTCCTCCTATCCTTCACACTGACTCTGCTCCTCCTCATCCTTCACTCTGACTCTGCTCCTCCTCATCCTTCACACTGACTCTGTTCCTCCTATCCTTCACACTGACTCTGCTCCTCCTCATCCTTCACACTGACCCTGCTCCTCCTCATCCTTCACACTTACCCTGCTCCTCCTCATCCTTCACACTGACTCTGCTCCTCATCTTTCACACTGACTCTGCTCCTCATCTTTCACACTGACTCTGCTCCTCCTCATCCTTCACACTGGCTCTGTTCCGCCAATCCTTCACACTGACTCTGCTCCTCCTCATCCTTCACACTGACCCTGCCCCCTCCTCCTCTTTTGCTTCTCCTCCTTTCCTTCATTTACCTCTTCCTAGTTGCTCATTTCGCCCCTCTACTCTTTCCAATGCCTCCTTCTCGTCCCTCCATATTCCCCTGATTTCACCTTCTCTCTTCCCTGTTTTCTCTTCTTCCTCACTGCCTTTCTCTCTGTCTCCTAGTCTGCTATTCTCTCCCCTTTCCTTCCAATTCCCTCCTCTTTCCCTTTCCCATTTCCCCTTTTCTTCCCCTCTCCGTCCCTTCCCCTTCTCCTCCCCCCCCCTCACAAGCGTTCATCCATTAATCATCAGAGCAAAATTTTCCCCTGAGGCTTTATCGGCCTGGCTGGCCTCCACACTTTCACTCCAAACCCATATTACCAGAGATAAAAAGCCCAGAGCAAAATTATTAATATCTGTTGGTCTGTCTGTCTATTGGTCTGTCTGTCTGTTTGTATAAACCACAAAAAGGGTGGGGTTAGAACCTATGATTTGGTTTGTTTGCAATTGTGTCATTTCGATTTCGTGAGTCAAGTGTGTCTGTATGTTGGTCTGTTGTCTGTCTGTATGTCTCTCTCCCTCGTAAATAATTCTCTTTCCTGCCTCTATACAATCACTCACAGATGAATAAAGATAATCCTAATTTTTATACCCCGGTTATAAATTTTCCATTGTAGAATAAACTCAAAGAGAACAGCAACGACTGTTGAACCTGGAAGCTGAACCGAAGCTCCAAAGCTTCTCTCATTTCCTGAACAAATATCTGACATTTCCTGTCTGTGATTCTTCCTTCTTGTCCTCCTTTTCCACCTCTAAAATCGTCTTCTGTCTCGCTCTCTCTGTTCTTGATTCGTCTTCTTTATCATTTATTGCCTTTTAATGGCCTCCTTCTTTTCTTGTAGGAGGAAGATATGACCATCTCCTTGTTTCTTCTTCCTTTCAAATATCGTCCATTCTTACTCTCCTCTTCTCCCTCCCTTCTTCTCCTTCTCCCCATCATACAGTGCCTTCTCAAGGTCTTTTCAAAGAAGGAGGAGAAGGAGGAAGAAGAAGAGGAGGAAGAAGAAGACGGGATCATTCCTCCTGCTTCACTGGACGTGAAAGACCGAAACACAAAAAGTGGAAAAATCTGTCACTTTTCCGGCATCGAGGATTCGAAACTTGCGGACTGTGCTTCAGGTCGGTCTCCAGGCGGGTTCGTTTTCGTTGTATCGAATCCAGTTGGTCAAGTTTGGTCTTTCTAGCGCATCAAACGTGGCTCGGTATAATGCTTATGGCAGAATATCGCTTTAATGGGATTGATATTAGCCTACACCAAAATTTCAATGTTTCCACAAAAAAACAGTTTTCTTTCGTTTATTTTAAGGAATGTATGATGGCAGAAATAAGTCAGCTAAAAGAAATTATGAACTAATACTGTTTACGTGAACTTCCTTGCAGTTGTATATTGGTAGAATTACCTATAAAACGTTAGGTAAAAGGAGGCAGTTGCCAGTAATATGACATTTTATGGTGACAACGTTTCGCTTGACAAAGCTCTTGGAGAGCGAAACGTTGCCACAATAAATGTGGCATAAGTTGTATATGTATCCATTTACCTAACATGTTCCTAGCAGTTCACGAGAGGATTACACTAGAGCTAAGTCAGACTGGGTAACTTAGCTAGTAGACAAGCAAATATTCAAGTCTCAATCATACAGTAAATTCCGGGTACTGTTTACAGTAAACTCTCTTATAAAGCTCTTACAATTAGTGTAGATAAAAGGTATAAAATACCGACACGATGCAATAATGAAAACAAATGCAGTATAATGCGATCCATTATAGACAACGTTTCTCCCAACACAGTGGCTTCTTCAGTCCAATACAAAGAAAAGAGGGATAAGGAGAGGAGGAGTTTAAAAGTAATCAGTCCCTCCTCCACCTCAGGCTGAGCGACTGATTACCTCAAACGTGATTTTCTCATTCGTGATTATTTTTTCCTTCAAACAGTGCGTATTTTGTGTGTGAATTCGATTAAAAGAAGTTGATATAAAATCGAATACCACGTGGAAAGGCCTTAAAAGTCTGTGATACGAAATTACGAATCAACCTTTTTAACCGAATTTACAAAATAAAAAACATTAACACTCTATGAAGAGGAGCTTTATAAGGGAACTTACTGTATAAACGATGTCACTTACCCGACTCCCACTGTTCACTTCACCCGCAGTCACTTTTTTTTATCTGACAAAACTGAATACACTATTCTATATGGTAGTTACACAGTGGGAATAAAGAATTGTTTCCCCTGGCATTCCATCACGGGAGTCAGGAAGTTAACTAAGTGTGGGTCACCTGGGGTAGTGAGGGAGTCACCTGGGGTAGTAGGGGTTCACCTGGGGTAGTAGGAGGTTCACCTAGGGTGGTGGGGGTTCACCTGGGGTGGTGGGGGAGGTGCTCACATGAAATTCATTGTCCCACAAACCTTAGTTAGGTCGACACTTCAATTTAAAATGGAAATCATGGTGATTGTGACGTATGTGGCCAGTTATAGTGTGTGTTGTCGGGGGCTCAGTCCGCCCCTTGGTGGACCACTTATTAACCACTTATTAGTTAACCACTTAATCTCCTGTCACCAGACAAGAACTTGTATGCACTTTTCTGTCATTTTCTTTCACTCATATAAGTAAATCAAAAATAAAATCATAGAAGATATTTCTTGGAATTATTCTGAATATAAGAAATACAATTATTTATTAATAGTACACCAATAACCCACACACAGGAGAGAGAGGAGACGACGTTTCGGTCCGATCTGGACCATTTACCATGGTCCAAGTCGGACCAAAACGTCGTCGTCAGCTCCTGTTTATGTGCGGGTATTGTTCCAGTCACGGTATTGTGTCTTTTTGTTCTTTATTAATACTAGTAATGACAGTATAGACAATATACTCTAACACTTAAGAACATATACTTAGCATTACTGGGTGAGAACCTTAACAATGTACATTAGGCAAATGAGAAAAACGGTAAACAAAATGCTAGAGCGACACAACAGGCCACTTCTGTTTACTGAAGGCGCCACCAAGTACTTCAACACTGGTTTCAGAAGTAGCTTCAACTAGGCCTCACAAGACTATGAACCTCATGATCTCCACCATCTGATTACCATGTTTTTCCAAGACGAGCTCCTCGGCTATGGTTGAGCCTCAGTTGCTGCTTTGTGGAGGTCAAACAACCTTTATCTGGCAATAACCAACACAAAATATTCATTTTATTCCCACACTAAAGTGAGTGTGTGTGTGTGTGTGTGTTTATGTGCGCCTGCCTTTATGTCAATATGCATGTGTGTATATCACTCTGCGTGTCTGTTTGACTGTCTCTCTTCTTTTGTTTGCCCCTCTGTATATTTATCTGCCTAGGCGTCTGTCTACCTTCCTGCTTGCTTGCATGTCTGTCTATCTGGCGGCCTGTCTACCCCTCTGTGTTTCTTCCTGACCAACAGATGTGATCCAAAAGCACAAGATCACCACACAACATCATTGACAAGCAAAGTATTCCAGACTGTAGTTCCCTCGCGTCTCGCACACGAGACACAAATAACACCACCACCACCACCACCACACAACTTCCCAAACTATCCCTACCTGTCGTTCCGTCTGTCTGTCTCACAGACACGAGCCTCGAGCTGGGCACCATCACCTGTCTGTCGTTCCGTCTGTCTCACAGACACAAGCCTCGAGCAAGGCACCATCACACAACGTCACACGCCTAGTAGCAACCAGCGAAGAGGCGGGGCCAGCAGCTCTGAATCACCACAAACAGGTGAATACAAATAGTTGAGTACAAATAGTTGAAAACAAATAGGTGAATACAAATAGGTGAGTATACAAACAAACAATTCCTGTCAGCAGTTCCATCTTGGGAATTATTTAACCCTCGTACAAACTGTTTTCCAAAACTTGATAATTAGACCATTAAACTTTGCCTTCCATCTGCATACACACGGGCACATTTTTTTCTCGCTTGCTGGAGGTAAACTGGCCCTTACTGTAGGAGGTGGTAAGGGTGTTACTAGTATAGGGATTAGTGTGTGGCATACCTGTGTCCTGCCCCGACCTCTCTATCATCAACAACATGAGGGTTTGATTACCTAATTTGAACTTTATTTTAGAATTTGTCTCCTTGATGTCGGCGAAGGGCTCGCGGTCCAAGAAACTGGAGCTATCCTCCCCGTCCTCGGATCGAACCTGTGTTCGATCCGAACACAGGTTCGGATTCAGGCTCAGTTCAGGGAATCAGAGCACAGATCCAATTCCCTAGATCAAGAGCCCCTGACCAGCATCAAGGGACCTCCTTCGAGGGGTGGACATGTATAGGAGAAATATCTATAGGGAAAGAAATGAAACTCATAGCGATAAATAGAGCAAAAGAATTACAAGCAATGTCTCAGTGACCAGCTGTAACCATTGTACATATTACTACTGCTACTACTACTACCACTACTACCATTGCTATTACTAGTACCACTACGATTACTACTACTACTACTACTACTACCACCACCACCACCACCACCACTATGGCGGCTTTGAAGGGACTTGAGCTAGAGTACGACACAGCTACTCTAGAGGGAAGGTTATTTGTAAAAACCTGCATTTGTGGTCACAGTGGTGGCCCATGCTAACCTCCCTATGGGGTATAGCAATATATCTAGTAGAATGAATAGTATTAGTCAACTGGCCCAGTGGTTAACGCACTGGCCTGTGAGTTTAAAATTTCTCTTGATGTGAGTTCAAGACCCACCCGTTCTGTGATTTGTTTGAGGTAGTGTTATTACTGTTTCATGAGTTGATATTAATACTACTGCTACTACAACCAGTAATAATAATAATAATAATAATAATAATAATAATAATAACAATAATGATAACTGGATAATCATGACTCTCTAGAATATCATTCTTGTAAATCCCAAGAGAATGTTACACATGATGCTATGAGTGAGAATAACAACATTACAGAAAGAGTCCTTCAGATTCCACCTGAATTTGGCTGCTGACAGCTGAATCATCAACTCCTCGTGATCCACATGAGTGAACAACCTCGTACATCCTTCTCCCTACTCCACTATTAGTCACATCGCTGCCCTGGCTGTTGCACCAAAAATACCCACAAAATTCAGTGACAGTGCCGACAGGAAAGGAACATTCGCATATCTTCTCATATACGCTAATTTCCTCGATATCCACTTAAGTAATTTGGTAGACCCGTCTCAAGATAGCACAACATGGTAGACCGTATCTTCCCCCCCCCCAAGCACAAGCACAGCATCCTGCTGAGACAAGAACCTCGCTCTTCCTGTAAAGGAGCACAGATTGTTGGCAAAATGCCTCGCAGGAACTTGCACATTTTATCCCCCTCACCATTGGGGAAAATAGAAATCCTCTATGACAAAAACCTTTCCCTGTGCGCCTCCTAACCCATCCTCTTAATAACATTCAGCATTTCACTGTTGCTATGCCTCCATTCATACAATGGGCACAGCTCTTCCACAGAAGGCCTCGCCTCCTGCATTAAGCATTAGGATTCCATACTGCCTTGTAATCGGGACCTTCCACGACTCTGGCAACAGCATCAGAAGTTTTCTCAGTAACCGCAGACAGTCTTCCAACTCCTTAATCCTAAAAGTCCCCACATAATTCCCCATACATCCTTGCCGGACAACCGTCTTTAAAGGTTCATATTTGGAACACCAACCTCTTTACATATGCTATATATTGTTACAAAACGCGTCTTCTAAAACAGACGTCTCCAGAGCAAGCTAGAGGGTTAATTAATTGGTCCCCTTCTACCTGCTGGCCTGTTTCTGGTTTCATAACAAGAAAATGTATTATATTTTATTTCAGTTATCCAGGCTACTCTATAGCCCTCTTCAGTATTAATAAGGATCCCAAATGTATGAACACAAAACAATAAAATAAAATTTAAGATCTTTACTGGTAAAGCTGTTTAGAGGAGTAATATATATATATATATATATATATATATATATATATATATATAAATATATATATATATATATATATATATATATATTGTCGTGCCGAATATGTAAAACTGGTCAATTAGCAAGAACTCCTTTAAAATTAAGTCCTCTCTAAATTTTTCTCTTATACATTTAAAGATATATTTTTTTCAATAATGTTAAGGTAAAAATTTTAATTTTGGACCAAAAGAAACTTAGAAAACTTACCTAACCTTATTATAACAAGAGCAATTTATTTTAGCCTAACCCAACTAAATATATTTTAGATTTGTTTACAATAATTTAACACTAAACAAACACAGTGAAATATATTTTTTTCGTTAGGTTCAGAATGATTTTGGCGAAATTATTGCATACACAAATTTTCGCTTGTCCTATATGGCAAGATGAGCGTTGCTATTTAAGCCAAGATCGCAAGTTCTGCCTATTCGGCACGACATATGTATATATGTATATATATCGCCGTCTCGTTGCCAAAGCAGCAGTAAGAAACATTCGCCTAGAAGCTGCCAGTTTACTCCAGCCACACCAACTGGGCTTTGGGGTCCCTCAAGGCAGTGAAGCCGCAGCTCATGCCGCAAGGGCCTACATCAGGGACCTACCAGAAGACAAGGCCATAGTCAAACTTGATTTTAGAAATGCTTTTAATATGGTGAAGAGAGATGCTGTTTTGCCAGCTGTTCAGGATCGGTTCCCCAGTCTTTTTCCCTTCATTTCAGCTGGCTACAGCAAACCCTCAATTCTTTTGTTTGGAGAACATGAAATTCAATCATCAGAAGGTGTTCAGCAGGGTGACCCACTCGCTCCACTTCTCTTCTGCTTGGTAGTAAGAGAACTAACTTCCAGCGTACGCAGCGAGCTCAACATCTGGTACCTGGATGATGGCACTCTGGCAGGTACTGAAGAGTCCCTGGTGGGGGACCTACAACTGGTGAAAACACAGGGAGAAGACTAGGGACTCATCCTCAATCCATCCAAGTGTGAAATCATCACAGCGAACCAGGAAATAATCAATGCTGTGCGAAGAATCCTCCCAGAAGTCTCTACTACCATTCCGTCCAACAGTACCCTCCTGGTTGGTAGGTAAGACACATAGGCAACAGTTAGGCAACTTTATTCCGAAACGTTTCGCCTACACAGTAGACTACTTTCTGTATTCGACTGAAGAAGCCTACTGTGTAGGCGAAACGTTTCGGAATAAAGTTGCCTAACTGTTGCCTATGTGTCTTACCTACCAACCTGTCGGTATTGTATACCATTTTGATGTTCAGTACCCTTCTGGGAGCACCGCTGGGTCAGCAGGCCATCGACACAGTCTTCAAGGACAAATTGAATGACCTGATGAGAATGGAGGAGAGAATAAGCAATCTTGATGCCCATGATGCTCTGTATCTCCTCACAAGGTGCCTTACTATTCCAAGACTCACTTACTTCCTGAGGTGTGCACCCTCTTTTGACAACCCAACACTCGACGAATATGACGCACACCTGAGGTCAACCCTTAAGAAGGCACTGAACCTGTCACTAGAGGATCAGCAATGGGATCAGGCAACCCTCCCAGTACGACTGGGAGGTATAGGGGTGCGCAAAGCAACGCATGTTGCTTTACCTGCTTTTCTGTCTTCGTGTTTGGCTTCCAGTGCATTAGTCAAGAAGATTGTTCCCGAACGCTTGAGAGACGTGGTAGGAGCTCAAGACCCCAGGTTTACTGAAGCAGCGATTCGGTGGGACACCCTTACAGATTCCTCCAGTAGACCAGCTCCTCCCAAAGAACACAAACAGTCCCACTGGGACAAACCGATCATGGAAAAAATAGCCAACACAATGCTCTCCAATGCTTCAGGAAAGGACAAAGCTCGTCTCCTGGCAGTGAAGGCACCA
Source organism: Cherax quadricarinatus (assembly GCF_026875155.1). Lineage (NCBI taxonomy): Eukaryota > Metazoa > Arthropoda > Malacostraca > Decapoda > Parastacidae > Cherax > Cherax quadricarinatus. The sequence continues at coordinate 25,554,614 of NC_069472.1, forward strand.
CACAAAGGAGATTTCCTGTTAGCTGTTCCCAATTCCTCCTTGGGAACTCGACTAGACCCACAGGCCATTCGGATTGGTGTTGCTCTTCGCCTAGCCGCCCCCATCCTTACCGAACATAGGTGTATTTGCGGCAGGGCGACAGCTGATCAATTCGGACTTCATGGTCTCGTGTGTCACACAGCAGAAGGGAAGTATGCCAGGCATGAGGAGGTCAATGACATCATAAAGAGAAGCCTCGCCACAGCCCGTTGCCCAGCTCAACGGGAACCCCAAGTGCAGAGGTCTGACGGAAGTCAAAAGCGTCCTGATGGAGCCACTATGCTACCTTGGAAGGATGGAAAGCAGATTGCCTGGGACTACACATGTGCCGCCACATTGGCAGACACCTACTTGCCATACTCCGTAGTGGAAGGGGGTGGAGCAGGGAGACCCAGAAGAACCGCAAATATGAAGACCTTCCCCCTTGCTATAACTTCATCCCAATAGGGTCGGAGACCCTTGGAGCATGGGGCAAGTGTGCTATAAAGTTCCTAATAGAGCTGGGTGAAAAGCTCATCATAGAAACCATGGACCACAGGGCGACCAGCTTCCTCTTTCAGAGACTCAGTGTTGCAATCCAGAGAGGAAATGCCTGCAGCATTCTGGGCACGCGGCCCACCGCCGGGGAGCTGGACGAAGTATTCGAGATGTAGCTCTGAGTCACCTATGTTGTTTTACTTTCTATCGTATTTTTATGAATGTTTTGTCAATGTATTTTGTCTTTAAATAAAATATACATAAAATATAGGGGGTGGTAGGAGAAAATTCTCAAACAGCTTCAGGGAGAACCTTGAGTTTTCCCTGAAGCAAGTTTATTCTTTTCTCTGAGGATGAGGGTCCCTCTATATATATATATATATATATATATATAATATATATATATATATATATATATATATATATATATTCAACAAGTCGGCCGTCTCCCACCGAGGCAGGGTGACCCAAAAAAGAAAGAAAATCCCCAAAAAGAAAATACTTTCATCATCATTCAACACTTTCACCACACTCACACATTATCACTGCTTTTGCAGAGGTGCTCAGAATACAACAGTTTAGAAGCATATACGTATAAAGATACACAACATATCCGAATAGCCGAATAGGCAGAACTTGCCATCTTGGCTTAAAATATTTGACATAAATAAAGAGCCAGGCTCCTACACTTCTCTTGATATCTATATTTTGGTTTACCTTCAATAATTAAGGTTATCAAGTACCGACTGATACATACTATGAAAAGACAAGAATATAAACAATCCAATAACATATATACAAATGAGAATATGACTATAAATTCAAATCTAGTGATGTCTTCTTATTCCCTGAGATAGATTTATACTGCGCGTCACGGAGTGACGAATAGTGCCGTCTCACTCACGGAGACATACTATACCAACCATAAAGTAAATCACAAGGCAGCTTAAGTATAGCTGAACCAACAAATTAACCACCGGAGTAAGAGAGAACTCGACGGGACCCTAAAGAGAGGGAATCAACCATCAGAGAGAGAGCTTGATGTGTCTCCTAGGAGAGGCTAGAAACCAGGAGGTAATTGAGTGAGACAAACCCACCAGCCCCAGCATTGGGTGTGATCACGTGACTCACAACTACCCCAGTGATTGAAACAAGCGGACAAAGAGTTAATAAAAGTAAGCCAATTATACAACTAAATATATCCTACCTAATTTACACAAGCTATGTCAAATAATAATATAAGCAAGATATTTTCATTTTAGCTGTTAATAAAAACATCTCCAATATAAAATTATGTGATAAAAAATATATATACAGAATATTATATATACATTGCGTCCAGTTCAGGGGCGCAACACATATATATGTAAAGTCCACCTCCTCATATCAATCCCCGTCCCCTACCTTCCCCTTCCTCTCCTTGTTGGCAACATTATCACATCCCCTGACAGCCTCTCACGCTGCGTTTTCGGGGAAATGTAAACAACGCTTCGGGAAACTGTCACCACTTGCTCCGTCTTAGGCTACACGCCTGAGACATAAAAAGTCTTGCTATACAATAAGGTAGTCACAACATACAGCATTTATTAAAATGTAAGATGATGTGGCCGAGAAAATTCTTTGTGCTTAGCGATACCATCCTGATCTTGTTCGGAGTTTTCCTACCCTACTCGACCTCTGTCATTAGCAAATAGAAAGCCACAAATCTTCAACAAACCTATTTTCCTTGTGATAAATACGTATCTTCTCCAACTTTATGATCATCGATTTGCCTTCGTTTACCACCAACCTTGTCATCTCTCTATACGTTCTAACCACATCAAATAACTAACCTAACATTAATCACTCACTGACATAACGTCATCAACATTCCGTACGATTCCTAGATAAATCTTTTCCTGACTCCGCTTACCAGTGCTTCATCTGATCTGTCTGCAGCATATAAACCCCATCTCGGCGAATATGCTGCACTTCACCCATGGTTAATGGACTGAACACATCGACTCCGGGCTGAGGGACTGATTACCTTTAAACTCTTCCTCATCTTCTGCTGTTTCTCTGCATTAGACTAAAGAAACCACTGGCTGGCGAAACGTTTCCAGAATAGGGATTCCCAAGTGTTGCAGAATGTCTTATTTATCAACTTGTCGTTTTTCTAAGCAATTTATTCAAACCTTTTCATTGCTCGCATGAGATCCACTCAAACCTTTACCATCCTACAAAAAAAAGGGGGTCTCACAACCACTCAGACAATACCTGGAGCTGTAGGTAACCCCCCCTCAATACCCTTTGTCATTTCAATCCCCCTACCCAATTTCCCGTTAATCACAACCAGATTAATATTGTGTGTCTTCTTGACTAGACTACAGATCCTGGATTAGTGAACCTGACTAGGAATGCTCAGGTATCAATGCTGAGAAGTAGTGAGGCAGCTATCAGCGTAGCTTGAAAGTAATATGCGTGGCAGTGAAGCAGCTATCAGGGTAGTTTGAAAGTAAAGTGAGTAACAGTGAGTGTGTGAGCAGGGTATTAGCCGCAGTGAGCTTCCAGTATGACGAGACCTTAACCCCAGTTTGATTCCATACAACTTCAGATATTACTGCCAATGATCCGAGACAGCTGCCGGGACTCTCCTCACCCACTTGACACGTCCCGCCCCCGCTATATACATGCCATCTTACAGCGCCTCTTATTCCCTTTGAATGTAGGTTTCGTATGCTGGGGAGAGATCTCCTGGAAGTTATACGCATCTTTCATATGCACATCCCTCAGTACCTCATCCAGTACCTGAGAATAGTGTGCCGTTAGGTGACATCCTTTCCCCTCACTGTACAGTTCCAGTTCCCAGCTACAATTGACATAGACGGCAACGACCTCAAATAATGCACCAACTCCCCCTTTCATAAAATAATTTTTAACTCGCACATTGCTCTCTGCCGGCTCACACACACTCACACAACTATTACGAAAAAAACTGCCACCACTCCCCATCCACTCTGAACACACGATCACTCACCCTTCTCTCCCTGGCGCATAATAAAAGGGCACCCCTCTCTCACAAACGTAGACGGTTTCTCTTTGAGGCGACTCGTCAACATATGTGCAACATAAACAAAAATGTGAAGACAGCGTCCATCTTTTTAAAAGTGTCTTCAACAAACACCACAGACACATCATATCTCCAGAGCATATTCCCTTCTTAGTCTCTCTACACATTCTCACATATTTACAGTGAGTCAGTTATATAGTAGCTATTGTTGTTGGGAGGTGAGCAAATCTGAACCGGGACTACTGTAGACCCCTTGCGGGTAGGGCCTCACCAGTATCACATAACAAATCCTGACTTTCCCAACTTTCCGTTGAGCCATTCTGAGAACTAGCATCCTCCGGCACAGTGGAATATAAGAAACACAATACTGCGTCCGGAACACCCTACATTAACGCAGCATCACCATAATCCTCGTACACTTTCATTAGAATCTGTTGGTACACAACAGAGGGTGTCACAACCTCTAGGCAGTGACACAAGTCCCGCTGACAAACGCGTCTCATTTTGATACCAGCTTGTCCTGATGTTAGGCAAATGGACACAGATGCAACTAATATGGCATTTTATTTGGCAAAGTTTCTCTCTCCAGGAGCTTTGTCAAGCCGTTACGGCTTGACAAAGCTACATCTATGTCCATTTACGTAAAATTTTGTAGGTAATTCTGCTATTGTTCTGATGTTACTTCTCCTTCCTGCGTCCACCAGCTTTTTATGTCTCAGTTAAAGAGCAGGTTTTTAAAACATCTCTTAAAAATATGTCTCTGATGGTCGAGTGAGGAACATAACGCGTGTCCCAGATTATCTCAGGCAACAGGAAATCACTCACTGCCAAAGCAGTTCCACACCCACAGTGTTGACACATCTCACACTTCCTCCACACCCACAGTGTTGACACATCTCACACTTCCTCCACACCCACAGTGTTGACACATCTCACACTTCCTCCACACCCACAGTGTTGACACACCTCACACATCCTCCACACCCACAGTGTTGACACATCTCACACTTCCTCCACACCCACAGTGTTGACACATCTCACACTTCCTCCACACCCACAGTGTTGACACATCTCACACTTCCTCTACACCCACAGTGTTGACACATCTCACACTTCCTCTACACCCACAGTGTTGACACATCTCACACTTCCTCTACACCCACAGTGTTGACACATCTCACACTTCCTCCACACCCACAGTGTTGACACATCTCACACTTCCTCCACACCCACAGTGTTGACACACCTCACACATCCTCCACACCCACAGTGTAGACACATCTCACACTTCCTCCACACCCACAGTGTTGACACACCTCACACTTCCTCCACACCCACAGTGTTGACACATCTCACACATCCTCCACACCCACAGTGTTGACACACCTCACACTTCCTCCACACCCACAGTGTTGACACATCTCACACATCCTCCACACCCACAGTGTTGACACACCTCACACATCATTCACACCCACAGTGTTGACACATCTCACACTTCCTCCACACCCACAGTGTTGACACACCTCACACATCCTCCACACCCACAGCGTTGGCACACCTCACATCCTCCACACCCACAGTGTTGACACACCTCACACATCCTCCACACCCACAGTGTTGACACACCTCACACATCCTCCACACCCACAGTGTTGACACACCTCACACATCCTCCACACCCAGTGTTGACACCTCACACATCCTCCACACCCACAGTGTTGACACACCTCACACTTCCTCCACACCCACAGTGTTGACACACCTCAACACTCCTCCACACCCAGTGTTGACACACCTCACACATCCTCCACACCCACAGTGTTGACACACCTCACACATCCCCACACCCACAGTGTTGACACACCTCACACATCCTCCACACCCACAGTGTTGACACACCTCACACATCCTCCACACCCATAGTGTTGACACATCTCTCACTTCCTCCACACCCACAGTGTTGACACACCTCACACTTCCTCCACACCCACAGTGTTGACACATCTCACACATCCTCCACACCCACAGTGTTGACACACCTCACACATCCTTCACACCCACAGTGTTGACACACCTCACACATCCTCCACACCCACAGTGTTGACACATCTCACACATCCTCCACACCCACAGTGTTGACACACCTCACACATCCTCCACACCCAGTGTTGACACCTCACACATCCCCCACACCCACAGTGTTGACACACCTCACACATCCTTCGCACCCACAGTGTTGACACACCTCACACATCCTCCACACCCACAGTGCTGACACACCTCACACATCCTTCACACCCGCAGTGTTGATACACCTCACACATCCTCCACACCCACAGTGTTGACACACCTCACACATCCTCCACACCCACAGTGTTGACACACCTCACACATCCTCCACACCCACAGTGTTGACACACCTCACACATCCTCCACACCCACAGTGTTGACACACTTCACGCATCCTCCACACCCACAGTGTTGACACACCTCACACATCCTCCACACCACAGTGTTGACACATCTCACACATCCTCCACACCCACAGTGTTGACACACCTCACACATCCTCCACATCCACAGTGTTGACACACCTCACACTTCCTCCACACCCACAGTGTTGACACACCTCACACATTCTCCACACCCAGTGTTGACACACCTCACACATCCTCCACACCCACAGTGTTGACATACCTCACACTTCCTCCACACCCACAGTGTTGACACACCTCACACTTCCTCCACACCCACTGTGTTGACACATCTCACACATCCTCCACACCCACAGTGTTGACACACCTCACACATCCTTCGTACCCACAGTGTTGACACACCTCACACATCCTCCACACCCACAGTGTTGACACACCTCACACATCCTTCACACCCGCAGTGTTGATACACCTCACACATCCTCCACACCCACAGTGTTGACACACCTCACACATCCTCCACACCTTCAGTGTTGACACACCTCACACATCCTTCACACTCACAGTGTTGACACACCTCACACATCCTCCACACCCACAGCGTTGACACACCTCACACATCCTCCACACCCACAGTGTTGACACACCTCACACATCCTTCACACCCGCAGTGTTGATACGCCTCATACATCCTCCACACCCACAGTGTTGACACACCTCGCACTTCCTCCACACCCACAGTGTTGACACACCTCACACATCCTCCACACCCAGTGTTGACACACCTCACACATCCTCCACACCCACAGTGTTGACACACCTCACACATCCTCCACACCCAGTGTTGGCACACCTCACACATCCTCCACACCCAGTGTTGACACACCTCACACATCCTCCACACCCACAGTGTTGACACACCTCACGCATCCTCCACACCCACAGTGTTGACACACCTCACACATCCTCCACACCACAGTGTTGACACATCTCACACATCCTCCACACCCACAGTGTTGACACACCTCACGCATCCTCCACACCACAGTGTTGACACACCTCACACATCCTCCACACCCACAGTGTTGACACATCTCACACATCCTCCACACCCACAGTGTTGACAACCTCACACATCCTCCACACCCACAGTGTTGACACACCTCACACATCCTCCACACCCACAGTGTTGACACATCTCACACATCCTCCACACCCACAGTGTTGACACACCTCACACATCCTCCACACCCACAGTGTTGACACACCTCACACATCCTCCACACCCACAGTGTTGACACACCTCACACATCTCCTCACACCCACAGTGTTGACACACCTCACACATCCTCCACACCCACAGTGTTGACACATCTCACACATCCTCCACACCCACAGTGTTGACACACCTCACGCATCCTCCACACCACAGTGTTGACACATCTCACACATCCTCCACACCCACAGTGTTGACACACCTCACACATCCTCCACACCACAGTGTTGACACATCTCACACATCCTCCACACCACAGTGTTGACACACCTCACGCATCCTCCACACCACAGTGTTGACACATCTCACACATCCTCCACACCCACAGTGTTGACACTACCTCACACATCCTCCACACCACAGTGTTGACACACCTCACACATCCTCCACACCCACAGTGTTGACACACCTCACACATCCTCCACCCCAGTGTTGGCACACCTCACACATCCTCCACACCCAGTGTTGACACACCTCACACATCCTCCACACCCACAGTGTTGACACACCTCACGCATCCTCCACACCCACAGTGTTGACACACCTCACACATCCTCCACACCACAGTGTTGACACATCTCACACATCCTCCACACCCACAGTGTTGACACACCTCACACATCCTCCACACCCACAGTGTTGACACACCTCGCACTTCCTCCACACCCACAGTGTTGACACACCTCACACATCCTCCACACCCAGTGTTGACACACCTCACACATCCTCCACACCCACAGTGTTGACACACCTCACACTTCCTCCACACCCACAGTGTTGACACACCTCACATCCTCCACACCCACAGTGTTGACACACCTCACACATCCTCCACACCACAGTGTTGACACATCTCACACATCCTCCACACCCACAGTGTTGACACACCTCACACATCCTCCACACCCACAGTGTTGACACACCTCACACATCCTCCACACCCACAGTGTTGACACACCTCACACATCCTCCACACCCACAGTGTTGACACACCTCACACATCCTCCACACCACAGTGTTGACACATCTCACACATCCTCCACACCCACAGTGTTGACACACCTCACACATCCTCCACACCCACAGTGTTGACACACCTCACACATCCTCCACACCCACAGTGTTGACACACCTCACACATCCTCCACACCCACAGTGTTGACACACCTCACACATCCTCCACACCCACAGTGTTGACACACCTCACACATCCTCCACACCACAGTGTTGACACATCTCACACATCCTCCACACCCACAGTGTTGACACACCTCACACTTCCTCCACACCCACAGTGTTGACACACCTCACACTTCCTCCACACCCACAGTGTTGACACACCTCACACTTCCTCCACACCCACAGTGTTGACACACCTCACACTTCCTCCACACCCACAGTGTTGACACACCTCACATCCTCCACACCCACAGTGTTGACACACCTCACACATCCTCCACACCCACAGTGTTGACACACCTCACACATCCTCCACACCCACAGTGTTGGCACACCTCACACATCCTCCACACCCACAGTGTTGACACACCTCACACATCCTCCACACCCACAGTGTTGACACACCTCACGCATCCTCCACACCCACAGTGTTGACACACCTCACACATCCTCCACACCACAGTGTTGACACATCTCACACATCCTCCACACCCACAGTGTTGACACACCTCACACTTCCTCCACACCCACAGTGTTGACACACCTCACATCCTCCACACCCACAGTGTTGACACACCTCACACTTCCTCCTCACCCACAGTGTTGACACACCTCACATCCTCCACACCCACAGTGTTGACACACCTCACACATCCTCCACACCACAGTGTTGACACATCTCACACATCCTCCACAACCCACAGTGTTGACACACCTCACACATCCTCCACACCCACAGTGTTGAGACACCTCACACTTCCTCCACACCCACAGTGTTGACACACCTCACACATCCTCCACACCACAGTGTTGACACATCTCACACATCCTCCACACCCACAGTGTTGACACACCTCACACTTCCTCCACACCCACAGTGTTGACACACCTCACATCCTCCACACCCACAGTGTTGACACACCTCACACATCCTCCACACCCACAGTGTTGACACACCTCACACCTCCTCCACACCCACAGTGTTGACACATCTCACACTTCCTCCACACCCACAGTGTTGACACACCTCACATCCTCCACACCCACAGTGTTGACACACCTCACACATCCTCCACACCCACAGTGTTGACACACCTCACACATCCTCTACACCCACAGTGTTGACACACCTCACACATCCTCCACACCCACAGTGTTGACACACCTCACACATCCTTCACACCCGCAGTGTTGATACACCTCACACATCCTTCACACCCACAGTGTTGACACCCCTCACACATCCTCCACACCCACAGTGTTGACACACCTCACACATCCTCCACACCCACAGTGTTGACACACCTCACACATCCTCCACACCCACAGTGTTGACACACCTCACACATCCTCCACACCCACAGTGTTGACACCCCTCACACATCCTCCACACCCACAGTGTTGACACACCTCACACATCCTCCACACCCACAGTGTTGACACACCTCACGCATCCTCCACACCACAGTGTTGACACACCTCACACATCCTCCACACCCACAGTGTTGACACACCTCACACATCCTCCACACCCACAGTGTTGACACACCTCACACATCCTCCACACCCACAGTGTTGACACACCTCACACATCCTCCACACCCACAGCGTTGGCACACCTCACACATCCTCCACACCCACAGCGTTGGCACACCTCACACATCCTCCACACCCACAGTGTTGACACACCTCACATCCTCCACACCCACAGTGTTGACACACCTCACACATCCTCCACACCCACAGTGTTGACACACCTCACACATCCTCCACACCCACAGTGTTGACACACCTCACACATCCTCCACACCCACAGTGTTGACACACCTCACACATCCTCCACACCCACAGTGTTGACACACCTCACACATCCTCCACACCCACAGTGTTGACACACCTCACACATCCTCCACACCCACAGCGTTGGCACACCTCACACATCCTCCACACCCACAGCGTTGGCACACCTCACACATCCTCCACACCCACAGCGTTGGCACACCTCACACATCCTCCACACCCACAGTGTTGACACACCTCACATATCCTCCCACCATAAGCCTCCACCAGACTTGAATTCCCAGAGTTTTTGTCCTGACACACAGTAATGAATAACAACGTATTAAGCTACATTAAATGAAGAAGGATGAAAGTACTGTGAGGGAAAATATAGAGAAATAATAATGATTGTATTAATAATAAAGAAAATAATCTTTATTTCTACATGTACAACGTATACAGACCATTGCTGACATCAGTGACACACTAGTGTATAGAAAGCCCCTTGTTATGCAGAGCATTTCGGGCAAATTAAGTCAATTTTGCCTCCAGGATGCGACCCATACCAGTCCACTAACACCCAGGTACCTATTTTACTCCTAGATGAACAGGGACAGCAGGTGTCTTAAGGAAACATATCCAAATGTTTTCCACCCGTACCGGGGATCGAACCACGGACCTCAGTGTGTGAGCTGAGTACACTAGCGATCGAACTACTAGAGATGTGAGATTTGGACGTACTTTTTAAGGTGAGTCTAATAAGCTTGATTTCCTTTGTTTATACCATAATATTATTGTATCTAGTTCTCCACAAATCCTACCCATTACCCGGTACCAATACCCCATTAATTTATAGACTGCATATTAGTATGCACTACAGTAATTAACTCTTAGAAATTTGAGTCTGTTTTTTCAACTCAGGTTAAATGTTTTTCTCAGCTACCCCATTAATTATTATGTGATATATCTCTGTTGTGTATTGTATGGGAGGTAAGACTGGTTGACTGGTGAGTGGTGGAGACTGGTTGATTGGTGGGTGGTGGAGACTGGTTGACTAGTGAGTGGTGGAGACTGGTTGATTGGTGGGTGGTGGAGACTGGTTGACTGGTGGGTGGTGGAGACTGGTTGATTGGTGAGTGGTGGAGACTGGTTGACTGGTGAGTGGTGGAGACTGGTTGATTGGTGGGTGGTGGAGACTGGTTGACTGGTGGGTGGTGGAGACTGGTTGATTGGTGAGTGGTGGAGACTGGTTGACTGGTGAGTGGTGGAGACTGGTTGATTGGTGGGTGGTGGAGACTGGTTGATTAGTGAGTGGTGGAGACTGGTTGATTGGTGGGTGGTGGAGACTGGTTGACTGGTGGGTGGTGGAGACTGGTTGATTGGTGAGTGGTGGAGACTGGTTGACTGGTGAGTGGTGGAGATTGGTTGATTGGTGGGTGGTGGAGACTGGTTGATTGGTGGGTGGTGGAGACTGGTTGATTGGTGAGTGGTGGAGACTGGTTGACTGGTGAGTGGTGGAGACTGGTTGATTGGTGAGTGGTGGAGACTGGTTGACTGGTGGGTAGTGGAGACTGGTTGACTGGTGGGTAGTGGAGACTGGTTGACTGGTGGGTGGTGGAGACTGGTTGATTGGTGAGTGGTGGAGACTGGTTGACTGGTGAGTGGTGGAGACTGGTTGATTGGTGGGTGGTGGAGACGGTTTGATTGGTGGGTGGTGGAGACTGGTTGATTGGTGGGTGGTGGAGACTGGTTGATTAGTGAGTGGTGGAGACTAGTTGACTGGTGAGTGGTGGAGACTGGTTGATTGGTGAGTGGTGGAGACTGGTTGATTGGTGGGTGGTGGAGACTGGTTGATTGGTGGGTGGTGGAGACTGGTTGATTGGTGAGTGGTGGAGACTGGTTGACTGGTGGGTGGTGGAGACTGGTTGATTAGTGAGTGGTGGAGACTGGTTGATTGGTGGGTGGTGGAGACTGGTTGATTGGTGGGTGGTGGAGACTGGTTGATTGGTGGGTGGTGGAGACTGGTTGATTGGTGGGTGGTGGAGACTGGTTGACTGGTGGGTGGTGGAGACTGGTTGATTAGTGAGTGGTGGAGACTGGTTGACTGGTGAGTGGTGGAGACTGGTTGATTGGTGGGTGGTGGAGACTGGTTGATTGGTGGGTGGTGGAGACTGGTTGATTGGTGGGTGGTGGAGACTGGTTGATTGGTGAGTGGTGGAGACTGGTTGACTGGTGGGTGGTGGGAGACTGGTTGATTAGTGAGTGGTGGAGACTGGTTGATTGGTGGGTGGTGGAGACTGGTTGATTGTTGGGTGGTGGAGACTGGTTGACTGGTGGGTGGTGGAGACTGGTTGATTGGTGAGTGGTGGAGACTGGTTGACTGGTGAGTGGTGGAGACTGGTTGATTGGTGGGTGGTGGAGACTGGTTGATTGGTGGGTGGTGGGACTGGTTGATTGGTGGGTGGTGGAGACTGGTTGATTAGTGAGTGGTGGAGACTGGTTGACTGGTGAGTGGTGGAGACTGGTTGATTGGTGGGTGGTGGAGACTGGTGATTGGTGGGTGGTGGAGACTGGTTGATTGGTGGGTGGTGGAGACTGGTTGATTGGTGAGTGGTGGAGACTGGTTGACTGGTGGGTGGTGGAGACTGGTTGATTAGTGAGTGGTGGAGACTGGTTGATTGGTGGGTGGTGGAGACTGGTTGATTGGTGGGTGGTGGAGACTGGTTGATTGGTGGGTGGTGGAGACTGGTTGATTGGTGGGTGGTGGAGACTGGTTGACTGGTGGGTGGTGGAGACTGGTTGATTAGTGAGTGGTGGAGACTGGTTGACTGGTGAGTGGTGGAGACTGGTTGATTGGTGGGTGGTGGAGACTGGTTGATTGGTGGGTGGTGGAGACTGGTTGATTGGTGGGTGGTGGAGACTGGTTGATTGGTGAGTGGTGGAGACTGGTTGACTGGTGGGTGGTGGAGACTGGTTGATTAGTGAGTGGTGGAGACTGGTTGATTGGTGGGTGGTGGAGACTGGTTGATTGGTTGGTGGTGGAGACTGGTTGATTGGTGGGTGGTGGAGACTGGTTGATTGGTGAGTGGTGGAGACTGGTTGACTGGTGGGTGGTGGAGACTGGTTGATTAGTGAGTGGTGGAGACTGGTTGATTGGTGGGTGGTGGAGACTGGTTGATTGATGGGTGGTGGAGACTGGTTGATTAGTGAGTGGTGAAGACTGGTTGATTGGTGGGTGGTGGAGACTGGTTGACTGGTGGGTGGTGGAGACTGGTTGATTGGTGGGTGGTGGAGACTGGTTGATTAGTGAGTGGTGGAGACTGGTTGATTGGTGGGTGGTGGAGACTGGTTGATTAGTGAGTGGTGGAGACTGGTTGATTGGTGGGTGGTGGAGACTGGTTGATTGGTGGGTGGTGGAGACTGGTTGATTGGTGGGTGGTGGAGACTGGTTGACTGGTGAGTGGTGGAGACTGGTTGACTGGTGAGTGGTGGAGACTGGTTGATTGGTGAGTGGTGGAGACTGGTTGATTGGTGAGTGGTGGAGACTGGTTGATTGGTGAGTGGTGGAGACTGGTTGATTGGTGAGTGGAGACTGGTTGATTGGTGAGTGGTGGAGACTGGTTGACTGGTGAGTGGTGGAGACTGGTTGATTGGTGAGTGGTGGAGACTGGTTGATTGGTGGATGGTGGAGACTGGTTGATTGGTGAGTGGTGGAGACTGGTTGATTGGTGAGTGGAGACTGGTTGATTGGTGGGAGGTAAGACTGGTTGATTGGTGGGTGGTGGAGACTGGTTGACTGGTGAGTGGTGGAGACTGGTTGATTAGTGAGTGGTGGAGACTGGTTGATTGGTGAGTGGTGGAGACTGGTTGACTGGTGAGTGGTGGAGACTGGTTGATTGGTGAGTGGTGGAGACTGGTTGATTGGTGAGTGGTGGAGACTGGTTGATTGGTGAGTGGTGGAGACTGGTTGATTGGTGAGTGGAGACTGGTTGATTGGTGGGAGGTAAGACTGGTTGATTGGTGGGTGGTGGAGACTTGTTGACTGGTGAGTGGTGGAGACTGGTTGATTGGTGGGTGGTGGAGACTGGTTGACTGGTGAGTGGTGGAGACTGGTTGATCAGTGAGTGGTGGAGACTGGTTGACTGGTGAGTGGTGGAAACTGGTTGATTGGTGAGTGGTGGAGACTGGTTGATTGGTGAGTGGTGGAGACTGGTTGATTGGTGAGTGGTGGAGACTGGTTGATTGGTGGGAGGTAAGACTGGTTGATTGGTGGGTGGTGGAGACTGGTTGACTGGTGAGTGGTGGAGACTGGTTGACTAGTGAGTGGTGGAGACTGGTCAGCCAGGGCTGTAATTAACTGCTAGCCAGAGTGAAGGTTTTTACTCGGGCTAGCAGTTATTATTATTATTATTATTAAATTATTATTATTATTATTATTATTATTATTATTATTATTATTATTATTATTATTAAAAACTTAAGAACTAAATACACGAGGGTCGTAGAGACGCAAATAAAACACTTGTCAGTAGTGAATTTTCGGTATAGTGAAGGAAATTCTCTGTTCTACCCGGTACAGAGGCCCGGTATAGAGGCCCGGTACGGATGCCCGGTACAGAGGCCAGGTATAGGGGCCAGGTACGGATGCCCGGTATAGAGGCCCGGTACGGATGCCCGGTACAGAGGCCAGGTATAGAGGCCCGGTACGGATGCCCGGTACAGGGGCAAGGTATAGGGGCCAGGTACGGATGCCCGGTACAGAGGCCAGGTATAGAGGCCCGGTACGGATGCCCGGTACAGAGGCCAGGTATAGAGGCCCGGTACGGATGCCCGGTACAGAGGCAAGGTATAGGGGCCAGGTACGGATGCCCGGTACAGAGGCCAGGTATAGAGACCCGGTACAGATGCCCGGTACAGAGGCCAGGTATGGAGGCCCGGTACAAAGGCTCGGTATTGGGGCCCGTTACGGAGGCCCGGTACGGAGGCCCGGTACGAAGGCCCGGTACGGAGGCCCGGTACGGAGGCCCAGTACGGAGGCCCGGTACGGAGACCAGGTACACGCCCTCCATGTTTCATGAAGGGGCTCTTTTTAAAGTCCGGTCAACCATGTGTCAAAAGAGATGGGGAGGAGAGAGAGAGAGAGAGAGAGAGAGAGAGAGAGAGAGAGTGAGAGAGAGAAACAGAGACAGAGAGAGCAGAGAGAAATAATAATGAAGGAGTAATGAAGAATTGAAAATAAGTGAGGAAAAATGTGATAGAAGTGAGAGAAAGAGAGAGAGAGAGAGAGAGAGAGAGAGAGAGAGAGAGAGAGAGAGAGAGAGAGAGAGAGAGATAGAAAGAGAATCACCTAGACTCTAAAAATCTCTCCCTGCGGAAAAAAACTCAGAGGTCAACTTCGGAAGGGGAAGAAAAAAAAAAATGCTTGAGCGATGTTGGTAGTGAAAAGGAAACACAACCAGGGGCGAAATAATCTTTTTTTTTTTTTTTTTTGAAAGGGGGAAGAGAATGGTTTAAAGGAACGACCCCTCGGGTCTACTTTAGTCCTCCCCAGAGTATGACTAGTGTACTATTAACCAGGCTCTCTCTCTCTCTGTCTCTCGCTCTCTCTCTCTCTCATTCCTCGTGATAGAGTGCAAGTGTCAGCGCTGCACAAGTCGACACAACTCACATCAAATATCCCAGCACAGCGGGAGTCACTTTAAACCTCCATAGATACTCACTGAGACGTCGACACAAGACGTCGACACAAGATGTCGACACAAGATGCCGACACAAGACGTCGAGGCAACGAAGCTCCACACACCAGTCCAAAGTATTTTTTTCAATATGATATAAACTCTTCCATGCCAAAAGCTTTCCACCTCCCCACTACCACCCCCAACCCTCCCCCATAACATTTGACCAGTCTCTCTCTCTCTCTCTCTCTCTCTCTCTCTCTCTCTCTCTCTCTCTCTCTCTCTCTCTCTCTCTCTCTCTCTCTCTCTCTCTCTCTCTCTCTCTCTCTCTCTCTCTTTTACACAGGATTTGACAAGGTTAGGTTAAGGATCCCTAGCTTTACTGACAAGCTATTTACAGGTTAAGGATTCCTAACTTTATTGACAAGCTAAGAGCTGTTACCTACATCAGCTCATTTGAAAGCATTTTATTGTTACGAGACATACAAGTAGGGAACAGGATGAAGTTGGAGCCATCTGTGGGCCAGCATTTTCATTTGAACAACTGACTTTATCTCGTTGACATCATTATGCTGTACGAATGTGTTCCATACTCGAGTCATCATGGGTATATATGATCTCAGATGGAGTGATGTTCTGGAGAAGGGTACAGCCAGAGTGAAGTTGCTGCTTTCTGCCCGTCTTGTGGTATAGAAGCTTGCTTCACGCTGTCCTCGAAGTGGATCCAAGTGTGGGACTTTTACAATATTGGCCTTGTACATAACAGTAAGGCCATCTACATCCCTCCTGTGTTGAAGGTTCTGCTGAAATGGCAGATCTATCCAGGATAGGTCCAGGCGAGAGATGAGACGTCTTGCTCTGTTCTCTACTCTGTCAAGCAGTCGCAGATGAGAGGGAGGGGCAGGCAAACCAAGAAAGTGGAGCATACTCAAGGTATGAGCGTACCTGTGCCTCATACAGAATATTGCAACCCCTGTTGTCAAGTAGATGCGAGATACGGCGAAGTGCTGTAAGCTTCCTGGCTGCCTTGTTTGCAAGATTTACAGCATGGTTCTTCATTGTCAGTTTGAAGTCAAATTTCACCCCAGGGATATCAACTTCTTCCCCCAGGTGCTAACACCCTCCCAGTCATGCTTACTACTGCACCGGCATTACCATCATGGTGCCTAGAGACCATCATCATTTGCGTTTTCTCAGGTGCAGATGTTACTTACCATCTGTTTCCCCAAGCTGATATAGCTCTTAACTGGTAATTGATGTAGCTTAGAGCAGCTGGCATTTCTTCTCTTGGATAAGTGAATATCATTGTACAGTCGCCTGCATATGCATGGGTTTCTGGGATGAGATGAAGAAAGTCATTGAAGTAGACATTCCATAACAATGGTCCCAGCACGCTTCCTTGTGGAACACTTGCCCCAACAGGATGTCTTGCTGATTCCGTTCCATTGAGAACTATCCACAGAGATCTACCATGAAGGTAATCACTGAGGAGACATAGCGTAGAGCCTGCAATTTCCAGTGCTTGAAGTTTTGCTAAGAGGCCCTGGTGCCACACACGGCCGAAAGCGCCAGCAATGTCCAGTGATACCACACAGCTGACTTTGGATTCATCCAGTGACTGGTGTCATTTAGTGGAGAGGTTTAACAACAGATAAGCAGCAGGGTAACCTTTCCTGAAGCCTTACTGACGGTCACAAAATAGTGAGTGGTAGTCAAAAAACTGTCATATGTCTTGAGATTATTGTCTCAAGGATCTTACCGGTGATTGACAGGAGTGACACTGGTCTGTAGTTGCTGATTTCTGCTCTGCTCTTCTTTTTGTGAACAGGGACTACATTTGCCTCTTTCCATAGAGAAGGCCATTTACCCTGTACTAGGCAGTGCTGAAAGATGCGAGTTAGAGGTGCTGCTAGCTGGTCTGTACATCTTCTCAGCAATCTTTGGCTCAACTTGTCTGGGCCTACAGCCTTTTCTTGGTCAAGCTATTTAAGAAGGAAATACACCTCCTCCTGCCTTATTGTCACCACTGACAGTTTTGACACAGTTCTTGTAGCAAGCCAAGGAGGGTCCCTTGCTGGATCAGGAACTTGCATTTTGGTAGCAAAGTGTTCGGCAAAGAGGTCCGCCTTCAATTAACTACTAGTAGAGGTGGTCCCATCCTGTCGATTTAGAGGTGGAATGAGTTCATCAGGCAGATAACCTTGTCTGTCCTTGACCAGGGACCACCAGGTTTTGGAGCCTACCCTACCTGATGCTAGCTTTCTTTTTGTGTCCACCTCCCATTTAGCAATGGCCTACTTTTGAACTTCACCAATATGCCTACAGGCTTACCTGTGCAAGTTCCTGTTATAGGTGGTAGGATGTCTCTTATACCTTCGCCACGTCTTGTACTTAGCAGTAGCAGCCTCTCTACAACGAAAGCCAAACCGAGGCTGATCTGTAGACCTTGTCACATATTACCAGTGAGGAATGTGTTCTTGTTGTAGATTAAGGATGTGTCCAGTGAAGGCTTTCACTTTGTTGTCAACATCCCCTTGGAGAAGAGCATTCCAGTCGGTGGTGGCGAGCTCAGAGCAAAGGGCTGGCCAATTACCTCTTTCTCTCTCTCTTCTTTATATATATATATATATATATATATATATATATATATATATATATATATATATATATATATATATATATATATATATATAGTAATTTCGATCCCTTCTGGGATCCTCTTCTGAGTTTCTTTCTCTCTCTTTGTGTATGTGTATATGTGTGTGTGTGTGTGTGTGTGTGTGTGTGTGTGTGTGTGTGTGTGTGTGTGTGTGTGTGTGTGTGTGTGTACAAGAACAAAATAGAATAACAGAGAGGTAAACTTATGAAAGTAAACAGATTAACTGAGGCATCACTGTCACTGAACCAGGTCATGGACAGGGCCGCGGGGGCGCTGATCCCCAGAACACCCTCCAGACAGAGTCCGGATTTAAGTTCTCTAATATGCAAGCTTTCGAGTACTCTCAGTTCTGCTGTAGATATAAGTCTAAAATTATCTGGACAAGTTTGGTGATTGTTTAAGTTTATTTAGGCATATATACACATAATTACTCTTATCATACATAGTGTAAATTACGTAGGATAACCCCAAACAAGTCAAACAAAGTGACTTATTTCCATTGGGGCTGAAGCTCGGAATGAAATTTAACAGCTGAGTGAGGAGGCTGGCCACAGGAACAAGACTTCTGGAACCAGTGTTTACAAATTCAAGTCTCTACCCTCCGGAACCTTAAGAATTTGTAAATATGGGAATGTCTCATATAGAAATATTTCTCCTCTGGTCAAAACTCCTCACTCAGCAAGGTCTTGCTGTGTGTGTGTATGTGTGGGTAGGAGGGATATGGAGTGGAATGATGGGGATGGAGTGAGAGGGAAATTGGTGAAAAGGTGTGGATGAGAGGGGTAAAAGAAGGGAAGGCTGGTGCTAGGGGGGCTGGTAAGGGGACTGCTGAGGGGGGGCTACCATGGGGAGCCTGTGTCACGTCTTTTGTTTACCCCACTTTTATCAACGTCTTTTTGTTAGGTTTCATAAAATAAATAAAAAAACTAAGGATGAGCTTTAATAAATATAAGCGAGACTGAAAATGTTTTATCTGGCTGTTGGTGGACGTATTATGCAAGTTATTGTATACGAAGAATACAGATTTCCATATCTTTCCTGTGTGCAACAAAGCAAAAAAGGGGAGGGATGGGGGGCAGGACGAGGGATGAGAGAGAGAGAGAGAGAGAGAAGAGAGAGAGAGAGAGAGAGAGAGAGAGAGAGAGAGAGAGAGAGAGAGAGAGAGAGAGAGAGAGAGAGAGAGAGAGAATCTGCCAAAGACGGATAATAAAGATTTTCCTAAAATTTAAAATCATACTACAAGTCACACAGAGAGGAGCAGGATCCCCTGTAAGCCTTGTGAAGAGGCGTGTATGTCTGTAAAGGGAGACAGAGAAGGAAAATGAGGCATGGAAGGAAAGGCATGGGAGGGAAGGATAGGTAGAGAAGGACAGGGAAGGAAGGAGATGGGAGGAAGAAAAAGTTAGGACCACAACATAGATTGAACATTACCTAGTATTCGAGACTAGTGTACCGGTAGGTACTGGTGCCACTTATTCATCTTTTCTTTCTCCTGTTGCTACTGTTGCTGCTGATGCTGCTGCTTTTGCTGCTGTTGCTGCTGTTGCTGTTGTTGTTGCTGCTGCTGCTGTTGCTGCTATTGATGCTGTTGCTGTTGCCATTGATGCTGCTGTTGCTGCTGCTGTTGTTGCTGCTGTTGTTGTTGCTGCTGCTGCTGTTGCTGTGCCTGCTGGTCCTCCTACTGTTGCTCATCAGTTCATCTTTACACTGCTCCTCCTCATCCTCCTACTACACCTTCATTCCTTCATCGTCCTTCTGTATCACCTTCTCCTCCCAAACTTCACCTCTTCACCCTCCTTCAGTTCCTCCCCCTCTGCTTCCTGCTGCGGCTCCTCCTCCTCCTCCTCCTCATCTTTCCTTCTTATATTAATCTTTCTGACGGGGAGGAAATCTCCATACCTTTCATGTAAGCAAGTGACCTTTGCAATCCGCGGTGCTCACTCCATCAAACGTTCTTCTTCAAAGATGTCTTGGAGACTAGTCTCCAGCAACTTATAAGGAGTTCAATACCTTCTGGGCAACCGAGTGAATTTTGCATGAAGTCTCCACTGGACAACTGCATAATAAGAGGTGTTGAGAGACGAGAGAGTGGCAGTGTGTGCTGTGACAAGGCGGTCTAGTGTGTGTGTGTGTGTGTGTGTGTGTGTGTGTGTGTGTCTCCCTCTCCTCCTTCTTACCTCCTTCCTCCACATCGCTTGTAACGGTGCAACACACTTACTTTTATTAAATCTTGCTATATATGACCTCCTTCCGAAGGTATACACAAACAACAGAGTGAGAAAAAGTCTGTTTATAAATAAATTTCAATGATAAAGAATCAAAAGTAAATAACTGAACTGAGAGAGAGAGAGAGAGAGAGAGAGAGAGAGAGAGAGAGAGAGAGAGAGAGAGAGAGAGAGAGAGAGAGAGAGAGAGAGAGAGAGAGAGACCTATAGATACGAGTGCAATATATGAACAGAGAGTAAAAGGAGAAATTATTTATAACGGGAGAAGACTTGGTAGTAGTGCGGGAGCAGCTTTGTACAAGAAGCAGGTATGTAAATAAGACACAATGGGAAGTTCATAGTCTTTACTGAGGCAACACACCTGGATTACTCTCTCTCTCTCTCTCTCTCTCTCTCTCTCTCTCTCTCTCTCTCTCTCTCTCTCTCTCTCTCTCTCTCTCTCTCTCTCTCCCTCACTTTTTTTACACAGGGATTTACAAGGTTAGGTTAAGGTTCCTGACTTTGTTTACAGGCTAAGAGCCGATGCCTTCATCAACTCATTTGTTATGAGACATAACAAGAAAGTTACTGCCTGAAGGACAAGCAAGTTACTTTCTGAGGTACAAGCAAGTTACTTTCTGAGGAACAAGAAAGTTACTTCCTGAGGTACAAGAAAGTTACTTTCTGAGGTACAAGCAAGTTACTTTCTGAGGAACAAGAAAGTTACTTTCTGAGGTACAAGCAAGTTACTTTCTGAGGAACAAGAAAGTTACTTCCTGAGGTACAAGAAAGTTACTTTCTGAGATACAAGAAAGTTACTTCCTGAGGTACAAGAAAGTTACTTCCTGAGGTACAAGAAAGTTACTTCCTGAGGTACAAGAAAGTTACTTCCTGAGGTACAAGAAAGTTACTTTCTGAGGTACAAGAAAGTTACTTTCTGAGGTACAAGAAAGTTACTTCCTGAGGTACAAGAAAGTTACTTTCTGAGATACAAGAAAGTTACTTCCTGAGGTACAAGAAAGTTACTTCCTGAGGTACAAGAAAGTTACTTTCTGAGGTACAAGAAAGTTACTTTCTGAGGTACAAGAAAGTTACTTCTGAGGTACAAGAAAGTTACTTTCTGAGGTACAAGAAAGTTACTTCTGAGGTACAAGAAAGTTACTTTCTGAGGTACAAGAAAGTTACTTCATGAGGTACAAGAAAGTTACTTCTGAGGTACAAGAAAGTTACTTTCTGAGGTACAAGAAAGTTACTTCATGAGGTACAAGAAAGTTACTTTCTGAGGTACAAGAAAGTTACTTTCTGAGGTTCAAGAAAGTTACTTCTGAGGTTCAAGAAGGTTACTTCTGAGGTACAAGAAAGTTACTTTCTGAGGTACAAGAAAGTTACTTTCTGAGGTACAAGAAAGTTACTTCTGAGGTTCAAGAAAGTTACTTCTGAGGTACAAGAAAGTTACTTCATGAGGTACAAGAAAGTTACTTTCTGAGGTACAAGAAAGTTACTTTCTGAGGTACAAGAAAGTTACTTTCTGAGGTACAAAAAAGTTACTCCCTGAGGTACAAAAAAGTTACTTCCTGAGGTACAAAAAAGTTACTTCCTGAGGTACAAAAAAGTTACTACCTGAGGTACAAAAAAGTTACTTCCTGAGGTACAAAAAAGTTACTTCTGAGGTACAAGAAAGCTACTTCATGAGGTACAAGAAAGTTACTTTCTGTGACACAAGAAAGTTACTTTCAACCAGACAGTCGTGACTGACACAAAACAATTGCCACGATAAAAATTACATCCAGCACCAATCAAATAAATAATCCCCCCCCCAAAAAAAAAAAAAAAAATTACCCTGACAGAATGAGAAACACTCAGACAAATAACCCACAAAGTTTATTTACCAAAATAACGCAACCTGGGTAATGAATTTTTATCAATACAAATGTATACCATAAATAAATAATTTATACTTGCATGAGCAATAAATAAATTGCACATGGCGTTAAAAGTTTAGAGAAATTTCCTGCGTTTTACCCAGACAGAATTTATAGACTGTTTATGTTATGCTGAATTCGGTAACTTACATATTTACTTTCATATGTAAGAATAATCATACATCTTTGATTCAAAATTAACATTTCTACTGATTCCAGTTACCTACCAGTTACCTACCAGTTACCTACCAGTTACCTACCAGTTACTAAGTGTATAAGAGAGACAATATCACCAATTAAATGTTGCATTACATTCACCTGACCACAGTCAGCTGACCACAGTCACCTGACCACAGTCAGCTGACGACAGTCAGCTGACCACAGTCAGCTGACCACAGTCAGCTGACCACAGTCAGCTGACCACAGTCAGCTGACCACAGTCACCTGACTACAGTCAGCTGACCACAGTCAGCGGACCACAGTCAGCGGACCACAGTCAGCGGACCACAGTCAGCGGACCACAGTCAGCGGACCACAGTCACCTGACTACAGTCAGCTGACCACAGTCAGCTTCTGGCTGGAAGACTTAGATATGTACAACGCCTGGGAATCTATATTTGAAGATTAGATATGTGCAACACCTGAGAATCTATATTTGAAGATTAGATATGTGCAACACCTGAGAATCTATATTTGAAGACTTAAATATATGCAACACCTGAGAACCCTGCCTCTGAAAATACATCACAAAAGCCCTCAACAGACATAATTCAACGTGATATCATTCCCACCAACATGATAACCCTCTAAATCTGCCTTTCCTCTCATGGGAGTCGCCAGGATAACACAGTATCGTCCCCCCAAAAAAAAATCTTTGCTTAAACGTGATGTGGGTAATCTCGAAATCCATAATCCTATTAAGGATTTAAGAGGGTTTGAGGAATTCCCTGGAAAACACGACGGGCCGTGAAAACAGCAACAAGGGGTACCCAGGAAATCTGTTCAATTTTCTCCACTTCTTTTCCCCTAAGCTCGTGATATATTAAGTAAAAGAGAGAATTAGTGTGTAATCTTTCCTCTTTGTGTGTGTGTGTGTGTGTGTGTGTGTGTGTGTGTGTGTGTGTGTGTGTGTGTGTGTGTGTGTGTGTGTGTGTGTGTGTGTGTGTGTGTGTGTGTTCGATATATTGCGCCAATATTTACCTTGTTTAAATGATTTACATAACATAAAAAAAAGCAATTCGCTGTCACACCAACATTTTTCATCATAGCCTCCAACACTGTGCCTCCAACACTGTGCCTCCAACACTGTGCCTCCAACACTGTGCCTCCAACACTGTGCCTCCAACACTGTGCCTCCAACACTGTGCCTCCAACACTGTGCCTCCAACACTGTGCCTCCAACACTGTGCCTCCAACACTGTGCCTCCAACACTGTGCCTCCAACACTGTGCCTCCAACACTAACCTTCTAACACTGCACCTCCATCACTGCACCGCTGCCTCCAACAACCACTAATTGCAATAATCTGCAGAAAGCTTTGAAGTGAGCTTTGCCAGGTGCTGGCCAGGTGCTGGCCAGGTATGATGCAGACCTGGCCAGGTGCTGGCCAGGTATGGCGCAGACCTTGCCTCTACAGCGCAGCCAATTAACTTTCTTGCTAACAAACTCCAAGATAAAACATTGGATACGTCTGTGAGTGGGGAAAAAAGGCTTTTCAACAGGCAAAAAATAAGTTGATAGAAGAAACACTGTTCTTGTTATCTTTCTGTTATTAATTGTTAGTATTGCTATCGTTATTCTGTTATTAATGTTATTGTTGCATTGTTATTACTGTTGAGTTGCCGTTATTGTTATAATTTTTACTATTATTTGCTGTTGTTATTGTAGTTATTGTTGCTGTTACTGTTACTGTTGCTGTTGATGTTATTGTTGCTGATTTTACTGTTGTTTTAGTTGCTGTTATTGATGTTGTTGTTGCTGCTGTTGATGTTTCTGTTGATGTTGTTACTGTTGTTGTTGGTGGTGTTATTTTTGTTGTTGTTACTGTTGTTGGAATTATTGTTGCTGTTGTTGGTAATTTTATTGCTCTTGTTGTTATTCTTGTTTTTATTATTACTGCTATTGTTATTACTGTAGAACCTCTCACACTAGGTCAATAGTTCATTGTAAGAGCCTAGGATCTCCCACACTAGGCCTATAGTTCATTGTAAGAGCCTAGGATCTCCTACACTAGGTCTATAGTTCATTGTAAGAGCCTAGGATCCCCCACACTAGGCCTATAGTTCATTGTAAGAGCCTAGGATCTCACACACTAGGCCTATAGTTCATTGTAAGAGCCTAGGATCTCCTACACTAGGTCTATAGTTCATTGTAAGAGCCTAGGATCTCCCACACTAGGCCTATAGTTCATTGTAAGAGCCTAGGATCTCCTACACTAGGTCTATAGTTCATTGTAAGAGCCTAGGATCTCCCACACTAGGCCTATAGTTCATTGTAAGAGCCTAGGATCTCACACACTAGGTCTATAGTTCATTGAAAGAGCCTAGGATCTCCCACACTAGGACTATAGTTCATTGTAAGAGCCTAGGATCTCCTACACTAGGTCTATAGTTCATTGTAAGAGCCTAGGATCTCCCACACTAGGTCTATAGTTCATTGAAAGAGCCTAGAATCTTATGCACTAGGTCTATAGTTCATTGTAAGAGCCTAGGATCTCCCACACTAGGTCTATAGTTCATTGTAAGAGCCTAGAATCTCCCACACTAGGTCTATAGTTCATTGTAAGAGCCTAGGATTTCAAACACTAGGTCTATAGTTCATTGTAAGAGCCTAGGATCTCTCACACTAGGTCTATAGTTTATTGTAAGAGCCTAGGATCTCTCACACTAGGTCTATAGTTTATTGTAAGAGCCTAGGATCTCTCACACTAGGTCTATAGTTTATTGTAAGAGCCTAGGATCTCCCACACTAGGTCTGGTATACACTTACAGGGAGCAGGATCTCATGCTCTAGATCACTGATCCTCTGGAAGGGTGTAGAACTCCCTTCGTTTACTTCTTAAATCCTGCCCCACATCCTCCCCGGCCGTATTATTTACTCGTTAAACGGCGGCGCAGGATGCCATACTTCCCCCGAGAGCGGCAACAGTCGCCATAAACCCGACGGATTCCCGACGGACGACCAATTCTTCGATACAAATTGGAGTCGCTGCGCGTTGAAGGTTACTAAAGAGGAGGAAGTAGTGATGGAGAAGAGTGAAGGAAGTAGGGAAGGAGAGAAAGAGGAGGGAGAGAAGGATAGAAGAAGAAAAGGGTAGGATAGGAAGGAGTGGTGAAAAAGGAGACCAGGCATTTAGGGACACATTTTTCCTACGAAATTTTTTTCGTCTTTTTCAATTCTCTCAATATTAAATCGAAATATATTATAAAAAAATCATTCCAAATTATTTTCAGACATATATCTTAAAATATAAATTCCCCCAAAGTATATCCAGTAATACCCGCTAATTCCCCCAAAACTTCCCACAGACGTTACGAAACATTCGAGAAACTACATCGAAGTATATCCGAAGAAATATGACAACACAAATAAAAATATATTTGGAATATATTTCTACTTGAATTCTGCCACATTTAATTGCCTAATTATGTTTGTCAAATGAACAATGACAATTTAGGGATTTTTTTTTGTTTAGCCGATATCCATAATTGACACTTGTCAGGATATATTTATATATATTATATAATTATATATATATATATATATATATTTATATATATATATATATTATATATTATAATATCTGTATGAACAGTAATTTATTTTAATTCCAGTGTGTGTAATTTGTTTGCTCTAATTACCTAGGCTAAACTGGAAGGCGTTTAGCTCCAGCTCTTACTCCAGCTTCTTTAGCAACTCTTAAAAATGATTTTCTCCATAAACAGACTAGACCAGCCCATGAAATTCATCAGTAAATCAGTTCAGAGAACCTCGCAGCCACTTCAGCAGATTCATGATTTTCATCTATGAAATCAATGTTCTCTAATTTCTCATCTGATATAATATTATGTTTATATTTAGTTAATGTACGTATGATTTGTATATTTTTCTTAAGAAACAGCAATAATAAGAGAAAAATGTATTTAATAGAGTAATTTGGAAAATAAACTTACAAATTATATACCTTTAGTTTTTTATATAGTGTTTTTTCGACTACGGCGTCCTGTATTCTGGCTTAAATGTTTTATTTCAGTCAGACATATTGACAGTAATACACGTAGTAGTAGTAGTAGTAGTAGTAGTAGTAGTAGTAGTAGTAGTAGTAGTAGTAGTCGTAGTAGTAGTAGTAGTAGTAGTAGTGGTAGTAGCAGTCGTAGTAGTAGTAGTAATAGTAGTAGTAGTAGTGGCACTAGTAGTAGTAGTAGTAGTAGTAGTAGTAGTAGTAGTCGTAGTAGTAGTAGTAGTAGTAGTCGTAGTAGTATAGTAGTAGTAGTAGTAGTAGTAATAGTAGTAGTAGTAGTAGATAGTATGTAGAGTATAGTGAGTAGAGTAGTAGTAGTAGTAGTAGTAGTAGTAGTAGTAGTAGTAGTAGTAGTAGTAGAAGTATTAATAGTAGTAGTAGAAGTATTAGTAGTAGTAGTAGAACTAGTAACAGTAGTGACAGCAATTGCAGTAATAAAGGCAGTAGTAGTAGTAGCAATAGCATTAGTAGTGTTAGTCGTAGCAGCAGTAGTATTAGTAGTGTTAGTCGTATCAGCAGTAGGATTAGTAGTGTTAGTCGTAGCAGCAGTAGTATTAGTAGTGTTAGTCGTAGCAGCAGTAGTATTAGTAGTGTTAGTCGTAGCAGCAGTAGTATTAGTAGTGTTAGTCGTAGCAGCAGTAGTATTAGTAGTGTTAGTCGTAGCAGCTGTAGTATTAGTAGTGTTAGTCGTAGCAGCAGCAGTATTAGTAGTGTTAGTCGTAGCAGCAGTAGTATTAGTAGTGTTAGTCGTAGCAGCAGTAGTATTAGCATTAGAAAGTTAACAAACCAATGGACAAAATAACCCTAATGGCCAGTGTCTTAAGCAAGACTCTCAGCATCTTCCTTAACTCTCTTTTTCCCACTAACTCACTTTAAATAAAATTAACCCACTTCACCACTGACACACTCCAATAAAACATAAATCTTTCAGACAGTGAACCAACTTCGAACATATTTTTTTAAACAGGACTTTGAGAGTCGTTGAAGACCGGATTAATTACTTCCGCTGAGTTGAACTCCGGTTCCAAGAAGGTTCCAGCGAGCCTGCATACTGGAACCCCCCTTGAGGGGGTACCGGTGGAGCCTCTGGAAGTCTGGGTGAAAAGAAATTATCCGGGAGCCGTTGAAGAGCTCTCCCATGCCTCTGGATTCCAAAGGGTCGGAACTGGAAGAGAGTTAATGGAGCGGCTCAGCTGGACTCAAAGGGAAAAAACTGGAAGTCTACGAGACAGAGAGTCTGTACTTAATATGTCTTCGTCTTGTTCTATTTCTCATGTTCCACCTTCCTCCTCCTTCCTCCCCATTCTCCTTTCTCCTCCTTCTAGTCCCTCTTCTTTTCTTTTCGTTCTCTTCATCCTCTTTCTCCTTTTCCTCTTCCTCCTCCTCCAACTTCTTTCTATTAATACTTTAATTAACAATATTTAATCTGAGATCCTATTATAAAAATATGCAATCATAATTAAAATAATAACATCAATTATTATTATTATTATTATTATTATTATTATTATTTTATTATTATTATTATTATTATTAGATCCCTGGCGAGGCACGATGTATGGGCAGTTCTCACTAAATCAGTTGTCCCTCTTCCTCTAATAGCAAAGAGGTCTTATCTAGGGCGGTGAACTCAGTAACACCGACTTGTAAATAAGGAGCACTGGGCTTTGATTAACCTAGAATATTAACCCTCTGTTAATTACCGGAAGACAGTCCTTCTTCTCATTTTTCTTCTTCTCTTTATTCTTCTTCTTCTTCTTCTTCCAATTTATAGAATGCACAACACACAATAAAACCACATCCCAGTTTTACACAACAAAGATCAGTGTTATGGTCTTCCATCAGCACTCTCTGATTCCTGACACATAAACTCTCTCTTCCCTCCCTAAAGACAGGTAGTTTAAACTCTCTTATATTATTTAATTAACGATTTCCCCTCCTCACACCTGTGTTTAATGTAGACTTTTTTATGAGTCTGGTAATTGTGAGATTTGATATCTCCTCTCAGGCTCTAAAGTGAGGATGAGGATTATATTCCACCTGGCTTCTGTAATTCTCACTCCCTTCCCCTTTATATTCTCTAATCTGCTTGTCCTTCCTTTATCATTGTTCCACATTCTACCAGTTACCCTTCGTGGCTCTTTAGTTATGTTCCTTTCGTATGTCTCCCCTTCTACTTCTCCTGAACGTAGGCTAAGGAAGGCACTATAATTTGCTCATGAATGCTATACAATACAGATAACGTAAAGAATTAAACACATGTGCAATATGTGGGTATCTTTAAGGCTGAGGGACTGATTATCTCGTCTTTTGTATATAGTTCCACAGTCTTCCCATTATGTCCTTGAGGTTGTATTGATAAAGCCACTGGATGGTGAAACGTCTACATATAAAGATACCCAGATGTTGCACATGTGTCTGATTCTTCACACTATAATTTACACCTGGAAAATTCTGGCGGGTTGGATCCTACATCTGCATACTGAAATTACTCCCTACGAGAGCACGAAGCTCGGCAGGTATAAAATATCTACAGTGAAAAGCAGCAGTGACACGAGTACACTAAGAGATAACCGACAAGTTGATAACTGAGACTCGTGGGAATCAGTTATCATTAGGGGAATTGACAGCCTCTTATCTGTCTTCAAGAGTGAACGTGAGATCCTGAGCAGCCAGGCTGTTATGCCTGCGCTGGACTGCAGGCAGCTAGAACCAACAATCTGGTTTCCATATATTTACCTTCTCCCATTTCCTTTTTCTTTTCCCCTGTTTATCATTATCTTCCATTCCTTCAAGAACAAGAAGTCACAATACCGTGACTGGAACAATACACAAATTAACATTCGGTCCATATCGGACCGAAACGTCGTCTTTAGTTTCTCTCTCCTACGTGCAGGTTACTTATTTATCTTCCATTCCTTCTCTTCCTCTCCCTTCCTCTCACTTTCATTAACCCCATTTTCCATTAGCTTTCACATTATCTTTTTTTTTCTCTCTCAGCTATCTTTCCAATCTTTCCATTTTCTCCTTCCTCTACCTTCTCTCCCAGTTTCTTGTGTACCACGTCTCCTCCTCCCTACCTTCCCTTCCTCCAGTCTTCCTCTCTCTTACATCCATATGCAAATAATTAGAAATAAATCATTTCAAAAGGAGATGAGGAGAGAATAACAACCCAGAAGCTGTGTGTGTGTGTGTGTGTGTGTGTGTGTGTGTGTGTGTGTGTGTGTGTGTGTGTGTGTGTGTGTGTGTGTGTGTGTGTGTGTGTGTGTGTGTGTTACATGTTGCGTTCGTATGTGTACTCAGTGACGTAGTGAAGTTCTTTTGTTTTTTCTTAGTTCTTTGGTGTTTCATAGTTTTTCCTCAGTTCTTATGTTTTTTATCAGTTCTTTTTGTTTTTCCTCAGTTCTTATTTTTTTTATCAGTTCTTTTTGTTTTTCCTCAGTTCTTATTTTTTTATCAGTTCT
Organism: Cherax quadricarinatus; assembly: GCF_026875155.1. NCBI lineage: Eukaryota > Metazoa > Arthropoda > Malacostraca > Decapoda > Parastacidae > Cherax > Cherax quadricarinatus. The sequence goes on from NC_069472.1 coordinate 25,585,015, forward strand.
TTTTGTCTTTCCTCAGTTCTGTTTGTCTTCCTCAGTCCTTTTTATCTTCCTCAGTTCTTTTTGTTTTTCCTCAGTTCTTTTTGTTTTTCCTCAGTTCTTTTTGTCTTCCTCAGTTCTTTTTGTCTTCCTCAGTTCTTTTTGTCTTCCTCAGTTCTTTTTGTTTTTCCTCAGTTCTTTTTGTCTTCCTCAGTTCTTTTTGTCTTCCTCAGTTCTTTTTGTTTTTCCTCAGTTCTTTTTGTCTTCCTCAGTTCTTTTTGTCTTCCTCAGTTCTTTTTGTCTTCCTCAGTTCTTTTTGTCTTCCTCAGTTCCTTTTGTCTTCCTCAGTTCCTTTTGTCTTCCTCAGTTCTTTTTGTTTTTCCTCAGTTCTTTTTGTCTTCCTCAGTTCTTTTTGTTTTTCCTCAGTTCTTTTTGTCTTCCTCAGTTCTTTTTGTCTTCCTCAGTTCTTTTTGTCTTCCTCATTTCTTTTTGTTTTTCCTCAGTTCTTTTTGTCTTCCTCATTTCTTTTTGTTTTTCCTCAGTTCTTTTTGCCTTCCTCAGTTCTTTTTGTCTTCCTCAGTTTTTTTTGTCTTCCTCAGTTTTTTTGTCTTCATCAGTTCTTTTTATCTTCCTCAGTTCTTTTTTGTCTTCCTCAGTTTTTTGTCTTCATCAGTTCTTTTTGTCTTCCTCAGTTCTTTTTGTCTTCCTCAGTTCTTTTTGTCTTCCTCTTTTTTTTTTCCCCCCGGTTTTTTCCCCCCCTTTTTTTTTCCCCCCTTTTTTTTTAAAAAGGGGGGAAAATTTTTTTTTTTTTTTTTTCCCCTTTTTGGGGCCCCCCCTTTTTTTTTTTTTCCCCCCCTTTTTTAAAAAAGGGGGGGGCCCCCCCCCCCCTTTTGGGGGGGGGAAAAAAAAAACCCGGGGGGGGTTTGGGCCCCCCCCCTTTTTTCCCCCCGGGGGGGGAAAAAATCTTTGGGTTATTTTTTGGGTTTTTAAAAAAAAAATTTTTTCCCCCCCCGGGGGAAAAAAAAAAAAAACCGGAAACCCCAAACCTTTTGGGTCCCCAAAAAACCCAAAAAAACCCCCCCCCTTTTTAAAAGGAAAAAAAAAGGGGGGGGGGGGGGGGGAAAAGAAAAAAGGGAAAAGGGAAAAAACCAAAATTTTTTGGGGGGGAAGAAACCCAAAAATTTTCCTTTTTATTTGGGGGGTTCCTTTTTAAAAAAAGGGGGGGGGGGGGGGGGGGGGGGGGGGAGGGGGGGGAAAAATGAGGGGGGGGGGGGAAAAAAGGGAAAAGGGGTTTTTGGTTTTTGGGGGGGGTTTTTCCCCCTTTTTTTTTCCCCGGGAAATTTTTGGGTTCCCCAGGGCCCCCCCCCCCAAAACCCCCCCTTTTTTTTTGTTGGGTTTTTTTTTGGGGGGTTTTGGGGGTTTTTTTTTCCAATTTTTTGGGGGGGTTTTTTTTTTTGGGGGTTTTTTTGGGGTTTTCCCCCCCCCCCCTTTTTTGGGGCCCCCTCCTTTTTTGTTGGGGTTTTTTTGGGGGGGGGGTTTTTTTTTTTGGTTTTGGGTTTTTTGGGGGGTTTTTTTTTTTGGGGTTTAGGGTTTTTTTGGGGTTTTTTTTTGGTTTTTTTATTGGGGAAAATCCCTTTTGGGGGTTTTTTTTTTTTCCTTTCCCAAAAAGGGTTTTTTTTTTGGGGTTTTCCCCCGGGGGTTGGTTTTCCCCCCCCTTTTTTTTTTACCCCCCCTTTGGGGGGGGTTTTTTTTTTTTTTGGGGGTTTGGGGCCCCCCAAATTTTGGAAAATTTTTTTTTTTCCCCCCCCTTGTTTTTCCCCCTTTTTTTTTTGGGGTTTGGGGACCCCGGGGGGAAAAGGGGGAACCCCCCCCCCAAAAAACCGGAAAAATTTTTTGTTTGGTTTTTTTGGGGGGTTAAATTTTTTTTGGGGGGGGTTTTTTAAAATTTTTTTTTTTAAAATTTTTTTTTTTGGGAAAAAATTTTCCCCCAAAAAATTTTTTCCCCCCTTTTTCTTTAATTTTAAAAAAAAAAAAAAAAAGGGGGGGGAAAAAAAAAAAAAAAAAAACACAAAAAACTTTTTTTTGGCCCCGGAAAATTTTGGGGGAAAGGGGATTTTTTACTTTAAAATTTTGGGTTAAAAAAAATTGGGGTTTAAATTTTTTTAAAAAAAAAAAACCCCTTTTTTTGGGGAAAAAAATTTTTTTAAAATTTTAAAAATTTAAATTTTTTAAAATTTTTTTTAAAAAAAAAAAAAAAAAACCAAATTTTAAAAAAAAATTTTTTTAAAAAACCAAAAAAAAATTTTTTTAAAAAAAAAAGGAAAAAAAATTTAATTTTTAAAAATTTTTTCCCCCCGGGGTTTTTTTTTTAAAATTTTTTTTATATTAAATTTTTTAATTTTTTTTATTTTTTTTTTCCCCCCCCAGGGTTTTTTTTTCCCCAAAAACTTTAAAAAAAACCCTTTTTTTTTTTTTTTTTTATTTTTTTTTTTTTAAATTTTTTAAAAATTTTTTTTTTTTTTTTTTTCCTTTTTCCCCCCCCCCAAAAAAATAAATTTTTTAAAAAAAAATTTTTTTTTAAAGGGTTTTTTTTTTCCCCAAAATTTAAAAAAAAAAAATTTTTCCCCAAAAAAAAGGGGGGAAAAACCAAAATGGGGTTTTTTAAAATTTTTTTAAAAAAAAATTTTTTTAAAAAGGGGAAGAAAAAAAAAAATTTTTTTTTTTTTTAAAAACCCCAAAAAAAAAATTTTTAAAAATTTTAAAAAAAAAAATTTTAAAGGGGGTTTTCCAAAAAAAAAAAAATTAAAAACCCCCCCGGGGGGGGTTTTTTTTTTTTAAAAACCCCCCAAAAAAAATTTTTTTAAAAAAAAAGGAAGGGGAAAAAAAGGGGAAAAAATTAATTTAAACCCCAAAAAATTTAAAAAAAAAAAAAACAAAAAAAAAAAAACACCAAAAAAAAGGGAAAAAAGGGGGGGGGGGCCCCGGGGAAAACCCCCCAAAAAAAAAAAATTTTAAAAAAAGAAAAAGGGAAGGGTGGGGAAAAAAAAAAGGGGGGCCCCCCGGGGGGGGAAAAAATTCCCCCAAAAATTTTTAAAAAAAAAATAGGAAAAAAATTTTAAAAAAAAGGGTTTTAAAAAAAACAAATTTTTAAAAAAAAAATTTTTTGGGAAAGGGTTTTTAAAAAAAAAAAAAATGGAAAGGGGGGAAAAAAATTTAGGTTTTCTATTTTAAAAAAACTTAAAAAAAGGGGAAAATTTTTTTGGGGGGGGAAAAAAAAAAAAGGGGGGGGAAGAAATTAAAAAAAAAAAAATTGGGAAGGGGGCCCCAAAAAAAGGGGGGGAAGGGGGAAAAAAATTTTTTTGGGAAAAAAGGTTTTTGGGGGGGAAAAAAAGGGGGGGAAAGGGGGGGGGGGGAAAAATTTATTTTTTTAAAAAAAAAAATTTTTTTTTTTTTTTAAAAACCCAAAGGGGAAAAATTAAAAAAAAAAAATTTTTAAAAAAAAAATAAAAAATTTTTTAATTTTTTCCCCTTTTGTTTAAAATTTTTAAAAAAAGGGAAATTTCCCCCCCCCCAAAAAAAAAAAATTTTTAGTTTTTAAAAAAATTTAAAAAAACTTTCCCCCAAAAATTTTTTTTAAAAAAAATTTTTAAAAAAATTTTTAAAAAAAAATTTTTTTTTCCCCCCCCCAAAAATTTTTTAAAAACCCCCCCCCCCCCCAAAAAAAAAAAAAAAAAAAAAATTTAAACCCCCCCGGGGTTTGGGGAAAAAGGGGAATTTTTAAAAGGGGGGTTTTTTTTTAAAAAAATTTTTAAAAATTTTTTTGGGGGGGGAAAGGGGGGGGGCCCTTTTCCTTTTTTAAAAAAAAAAAAAAAAAAAGGGGGTCTTTTTTTTTAAAAAAAAGGGGAAAAAACCCCAAAAAACCCCTTTTTGGGGTTTTAAAAAAACCCCCGGAAAAAGGGGGGGGTGGGGGGGGGGTTTTTTAAAAAAAAAAGGGAAAAAAAAATTTAAAAAGGGAAAAAAAAAGGGGGGGTTTTTTTAAAAGGAAAAATTTTTAAAAAAAAAAAAACCAAAAAAGGGGGGGGGGGGGTTTTTTTGGCAAAAAAAGGGGGGGTTTTTTTTAAAAATTTTTTGGAAAAAAATTTTTTTAAAAAAAAATTTTTTAAAAAAAAAAAAAAATTTTTTAAAAAAAATTTTTGGGGGGGGGTTTTTTTTTAAAAATTTTTAAAAAAAAGGGGGGGGGGGAAAATTAAAGGGGGGGTTTTTTAAAAAAGGGGTAAAAATTAAAATTTTAAAAGGGGGAAAAAACCCCTTTTTTTTTAAAATTTTTTTTGGGGGGGGGGAGGAAATAGGAAAAAAAGGGGGGGAAAAAAGGGGGGGGGGAAAAAAAAAAAAAAAAAGGGGGGAAAAATTTTTTGGGGGGGAAAAAAAAAAAAAAAATTTTAAAGGGTTGGGGGGAAAATTTTGGGGGGGGAAAATAAATTTTTTTTTTGGGGGGGGTCTCTTTTAGGGGTAAAAACCCTTTTTAGTTCTTGGGGGGTAAAATTTTGGCCCCGGGATTGATGGATAAAGATAGAATTTTTAAAAGCAGGTGGGATAGTTTTGGAGTGGTAAGTGCATTATTTATAAATGTTTGGAATGGGTTAAGGTACCTAGGGATTGGCAAGAGAGCTTGCTAGTTCCTTTGTATAAAGGCAAAGGGGGATTAAAGAGTTTCAAAAATTATGGGGTTAAGTCTGTTGAGTGTACCTGGTAAGTGTTGTAGAGTTTTTTATTGAAAGAATTAGAGTAAGCGGGAAAATGGTTTGCATGAACAAGGAGGTTGGAAAGGTTTGGGGTTTTGTGTGGCCAGGTGTTTCAGTTTAAAAATATAATGAAAAAGTATTTGATAAGCTTAAGAGTCTTTGTGCATTTTATGATTGGAAAAGGCGTTTGACAGGTGGATTTGGGGGGCAATGTGGCGTTTTGCAAGTGTATTGTGTAGGAGGTAGTTACATGAAAGCAGTGAAGAGTTTTTTTACGAGGATAGTGATGGCTCAAGTTAGATATGTAGGAAAGATGGAACATTTTGTCCCAAAAGTAGGCCTCTCAACAAGGAATGTGTGATGTCACCGTGGTGTTAAAATTTTGGATAGAGTTGGAGTCCGAAAAGAATAAATGCAGGTTTTGGCCCCAACGCTGGCGTTGATTATAAAGATAAAGAATCCACACACAAAGTGGAAATTGTCACAGCTGCTCTTTGCTTTACACTGTACTTGGGACTGAAAAAAGTTGCAAGAGATGGTGGATGAATTGGTAGAGATGTGGAAGAAAAGAGAAAATAAAGGGGGATCAGGAAGAGTAAGTTATGAGGAATAACAAAAAGATTAGGTCTCTGAAACGATTGAAATCGATGGAGGGAGTGAGTATGGAGGAGGTGAACGTATTCAGTTATTTGTAGTGGACGTGTCAGCAGTGTGAGGTCATTGACCAGATGATGGTGAAATCATTTGAGGTGAATGGTGAGTTTGGGGCTGTGGGTTGTGGAAACAAGAATTTGTTTCTTGTGAGGCAATAGGGGAATGTATGATAGTATAGTTTACCCAACGCCTATATGTGGCCTGTGATGCGGGTGTGAATGTTGCAGCGGAGTAAGGTCTGGAGCAGTGGAGATTCATGTCGCGGCAATGTGGTTAATATAATGCAGAGAAATTTGTATGTTTGGAAGTTAGGAGAGGTGCGGGATTACCAAAGACTTTGTCCAGAGGGCTTGAGAAGGGTTGTTGAGTGGTATCGGACATGTAGAGAGTAAAGTGGCGAAACAGAATGACTTCAAGAGTGTATCCGTTTCTAGTGGAAGGAAGGCGGTGGTAGGGGTCGGCCATGGATGGGTTGGAGGAGGGGGTTAAAGGAGGTTTTGTGTGCGAGGGGCTGGACTTCCAGCAGCATCGTGAGCGTGTTATAGTAGGTGAATGGAGACAAATGGTTTTTATACTTGAGTGCTGTTGGAGTGTGAGCAAAGTAACATTTAAAGAAGGGTTCAGGGAACCGGCAGGCCGGACTTTAGTCCCGGAGAATTGGAAGGTACAGTTCTGCACTCTGAAGGAGGGGTGTTATGTTGCAGTTTAAAACTGTAGTGTTAAAGCACCCTTCTGGACAAGAATGATGGAGTGACATGATGGTTATAAGTTTTTCTTTTTGCGGACACCCTGCCTTGGTGGGAATCGGCCGGTTGTGATAATAATAAAAAAAAAAAATAATATTTATTATATCTGGCTTGATGGAGACTCGAACCTAGGAAACCCTTTGGGAAAAAGGTACCAGTGATCTACCAATCTACCCAAACGGGGGCCATAACCTTGGAGCCCAGCTTTCGCTAGACTTTGATCCAAGGCAGCCAGCTTTCAATGAGAAGGCTTACAGCTTTCATTTCATCCCCTGCATACACCAGCCTACTAGAGATTTTAAAAAATGCAAGGAATTTGCAAGAGCAGGCGAAATATAAATATAAAGCTGTAAGCCTTCTCCCTGAAAGTTGGCTGCCTTGGATCAAGTCTAGCGCAAGCTGGACTCCAAGGGTATTGTCCATGTGGGTAATTGGTAAAGCACTGCGTACCTTGTTCCAAGGTTCGTAGGTTCGGTCTCCTTCAACCAGAGAATCAGTGTTTGTGTATATTTCGCCTGCTCTTTCGAATTTCCCTTTCATATATATATGTATATATATATATAAATTATATATATATATATATATATATATAAATAATATATATATATATATATGTGGTGGTGTGGTGTGTTGTGGTGTGTTGTAACCACCTATTTGTACTCACCTATTTGTGGTTGCAGGGGTCGAGTCACAGCTCCCGGCCCCGCCTCTTCGCTGATTGCTACTAGGTCCTCTCTCTCCCTGCCCCATGAGCCTATTTATACCTCGCCTTAAAAACAAAGTATGGTTCCTGCCTCCACCACTCATTTTAGGCTATTCCACGGCCTGACTACTCTTGACTGAAGAAATACTTCCTAACATCCCTTTGATTCATCTGAGTTTCAACTTCCAATTGGACCTTTTGTGTCTGTGTCCCATCTTTTTGGAACACCCCGCTTTGTCCACCTCGCCCTTTTCCCGCCAGTTTTTTAATATGTCGTTTTCATGTCCCCCCCTACCCTGGGCCTCCAGTTTTCTCGGGCCCCGTTTTCCCCTAAACCCCTTTTTTTCATAGGAAAACCCCCCTTTAGCTCGGGGACTAGCCCTTTTTTAAAAACCTTTGCACTTTCTCTAATTTCTTACGTGCTTGACTAGGTGGGTTTCCCAAACGGGTGCTGCATACCCCCAGTATGGGCCGACGTAGATGGTGACAGAGTCTTAAACAAATCCTTACTGGGTTTTCGGAACGCATCCGTGGGTTTGCCAGGGCCCTTTTATGCTGAAAGCTTACTGTTTAATGTGCGCCCTGGAGATTTTCCCTCGGTGTTATACTCACCCCCAGTTTCCTTTTTCCTTTAGTGAGGTTTGCGTCTTGGCCCAACCCTAAACTATATTGTGTCTGGGGTTTCTTCTTTCCCCTTTCCCCCAAATTCTTCAGGGACTGTGTGTGTGTGTGTTTGTTGTGTGTGGTGTGGGGGTTTTGTTTTTGATATTCAGCTCTTCACTTGCTCATTTCCACTTTAAGTATTGATATACAACTGTTCAGATGCTTATTACCACTTTAAAAATCTATATACAACTCCTCACATACTCATCACCACTTTACAGAGTTGCTATACAGCTCCAGGAATACTCATCACTATTTTTCGTACCCCTGACTCTCGCAGTCTCTTCAGTTCAGTGAAATTAATTTTCCATTAAGTGTAATACCATAATGAGAAATTCACCCGAAATCTCCCGATTATCTATTGAAACTGGACATGCAGCACTCTAATTTAATGGCCATAAATTCTCCTCTGACGTTTCAATAAAGTAATTTCAATTTCAGTATCAATGCTTGCGGTTTGAATATATGTTTATGTGAGATTTTCACAGGTGCAAAACGAATAATTTTTGCTTTAAGAGGAGAGCGTTGGTTTAGCGGAGTTTCAGAGATTGTGTGTCTCCCCCTGCCAGACGTAAGAATTTTCTTATTAGCGAGTTACTATACGCAAACGTAAGAGTAAATATTTTGTTATTGGTGGGTGACTATACGTAAACATACGTTGAATTACGTTGGGTTAAAATCACCTGTGCTAACCTATATTTATCTAATCTAATCAAATTAAATATGTTCTAAACAATGCCCTAATCAAGAGGAATCTAATGGAACCTAACGTAACTTTGTGTAAACGAGCGCGTAACATAACCTAACTTAACGTAATCGAACGTAACTTAATCTTACTAAACCTAACCAAATCTAGCCTAGCCATATCTAACCTATCCTATCCTGGCCTAAACTAACCCCAGGTTAGATCCCTGAAGATGCCTGACGATCATGAGTGTATAACGAGTGTGTACATGTCTGTTGCTGACGCTGTTATGAGTGTATGACGAGTGTGTACATGTCTGTTGCTGACGCTGTTATGAGTGTATGACGAGTGTGTAATGTCTGTTGCTGACGCTGTTATGAGTGTATGACGAGTTTTGTACATGTCTGTTGCTGACGCTGTTATGAGTGTATGACGAGTGTGTACATGTCTGTTGCTGACGCTGTTATGAGTGTATGATGAGTGTGTACATGTCTGTTGCTGACGCTGTTATGAGTGTATGACGAGTGTGTACATGTCTGTTGCTGACGCTGTTATGAGTGTATGACGAGTGTGTACATGTCTGTTGCTGACGCTGTTATGAGTGTATGATGAGTGTGTACATGTCTGTTGCTGACGCTGTTATGAGTGTATGATGATGTGTACAATGTCTGTTGCTGACGCTGTTATGAGTGTATGACGAGTGTGTACATGTCTGTTGCTGACGCTGTTATGAGTGTATGACGAGTGTGTACATTTTCTGTTGCTGACGCTGTTAGAGTGTATGACGAGTGTGTACATGTCTGTTGCTGACGCTGTTATGAGTGTATGACGAGTGTGTACATGTCTGTTGCTGACGCTGTTATGAGTGTATGACGAGTGTGTACATGTCTGTTGCTGACGCTGTTATAGTGTATGACGAGTGTG
>NC_069472.1:25599107-25614107 GCF_026875155.1 Cherax quadricarinatus
GTGATGTGCTCGGTGTTATGGTCACCCCAAGGTCTTTCTCCCTGAGTGAGGTCTGTAGTCTTTGTCCACCTAGCCTGTACTCTGTCTGCGGTCTTCTTTGCCCCTCCCCAATCTTCATGACTTTGCATTTGGCTGGATTGAATTCGAGAAGCCAGTTACTGGACCACATGTCCAGCCTGTCCAGGTCTCTTTGCAGTCCTGCCTCATTCTCATCCGATTTAATTCTTCTCATCAACTTCACATCATCTGCGAACAGGGACACTTCAGAGTCTATTCCTTCCGTCATGTCGTTCACATATATCAAAAATAGCACTGGTCCTAGAACTAACCCCTGTGGAACCCCGCTCGTCACAGGCGCCCACTGTGATATCTCTTCACGTACCATGACTCGTTGCTTCCTCCCTGTCAGGTATTCCCTGATCCATTGCAGTGCCCTCCCTGTTACATGCGCCTGATCCTCCAGCTTCTGCACTAGTCTCTTGTGGGGAACTGTGTCAAAGGCCTTCCTGCAGTCTAGGAAAACGCAATCTACCCACCCCTCTCTCTCGTGTCTTACTTCTGTTACCTTGTCATAAAACTCCAGGAGGTTTGTGATACACGATTTGCCTTCCATGAACCCATGCTGGTTTTCATTTATAATCTTGTTCCGTTCCAGGTCTTCCACCACTCTCCTCCTGATAATCTTCTCCATGACTTTGCACACAATACATGTCAGAGACACAGGCCTGTAGTTTAGCGCCTCGTTTCTGTTTCCTTTCTTAAATATGGGGACTACATTAGCTGTCTTCCATTTCTCAGGTAGTTGCCCAGTTTCAAGGGATGTGTTGAAGATTGTGGTTAGAGGCACGCACAGCATCTCTGCTCCTTCTCTAAGGACCCATGGGGAGAAGTTGTCCGGTCCCATCGCCTTTGAGATGTCAAGGTCACTTAGGAGCTTCTTCACCTCTTCCTCAGTTGTTCGTATGTCATCCAACACTTGTTGGTATATTCCCTCTTGATGTTCCCTTCTGTGCTGTCTTCCCACAGCCCTTCCTGTCTCTACTGTAAAAACTTCCTTAAATCTCCTGTTCAGCTCCTCACATACCTCCTGATCATTTCTTGTGAGTTCTCCACCTTCTGTCCTTAATCTGATCACCTGGTCTTTGACTGTTGTCTTCCTCCTGATGTGGCTATACAACAGTTTCGGGTCAGTCTTGATTCTCGATGCTATGTCATTTTCATACTGTCGTTGGGCCTCCCTTCTTACCTGTGCATACTCATTCCCGGCTCTGCGACTGATCTCTCTATTTTCGTGTGTTCTCTGCCTTCTGTACTTTTTCCATTCTCTATTGTACTTTGTTTTTGCCTCCTTACACCGTCGGGTAAACCAGGGGCTCGTTCTGGTCTTCCCGTTGTTACTGTTGCCCTTGGGAACAAACCTTTCCACTGCCTCCTTGCATTTTGTTGTGTGTGTGTGTGTGTGTGTGTGTGTGTGTGTGTGTGTGTGTGTGTGTGTGTGTGTGTGTGTGTGTGTGTATGTATGTGTGTGTGTGTTAAACACACCGGCCGTCTTCCACCGAGGCAGGGTGACCCGAGAAATAAGACACACATTCACCATCGTTCAGTCAATCACTCTCTTGGCACAAGTGTGCTAACATCACAGCTCATAGATAGTTGCTCACTGATGTTTCCTCATCTATCTATCTATCCATCAATTCCAACATCGCAACATTCTGCTCATGACTCACAAATATTTTCACTATGTTATCTGCGCAGTGCACATAAATGCACTGGAGAAATCATCTCAACAAATCGCTACATTTCATGAGTGTTAAATAAGACATCAACTACCGGCTGCTTTTCAATATAAACAATGACTTTTGCTTATGAATTTTAAGGTTAAATGTAGGAATTAATCAGAGACACGAATGTCAGGTGTATTTCCGAGTTAAACCGAATTTTTGGGTTAAAACAAGAGAAAACTCTTGGTTCAGAATGTCGTTCTGTTGATTTATACTGAGAGTGCAGGGACTTATACTGAGAGTGCTGGGACTGACACTGAGAGTACAGCGACTTATACTGAGAGTGCAGGAGCTTATACTGAGAGTGCAGGGACTTATACTGAGAGTGCTGGGACTTATACTGAGAGTGCAGGAGCTTATACTGAGAGTGCTGGGACTTAAACTGAGAGTGCAGGGACTTATACTGAGAGTGCTGGGACTGACACTGAGAGTACAGGGACTTATGCTGAGAGTGCTGGGACTGACACTGAGAGTGCTGGGACTTATACTGAGAGTGCTGAGACTTATAGTGAGAGTGATGGGACTTATACTGAGAGTGCTGGGACTTATACTGCGAGTGCTGGGACTTATACTGACAGGACAGGGCGTTCTCTTTTAGTGAACGCTTTTTCACAGCCAGAACAGGGCGTTCACTTTTAGTGAACGTTTCTTGACAGCCAGGACAGGACGTTCATTTTTAATAAACGTTTCTTGATATCCAGGATGAGAAGAACACAAGTCGTTCCGACCAGCCAACCGTGGATGGATTGTCGGCGTTCTGATACGCACGGAAATACACAAATTTCACGTGTAAAATCTGGTGTTTCAGATTCAGTATGTCAAATCTGATGTATGAGATCTGGTGTGTCAAATATGGTGTGTCGGATCTGATGTGTCAAATCTGGTGTGTCAGATCTGGTGTCAAATCCAGTGTGTTAAAGTTGGTGTTTCATATCTTATGTGTCAAGTGTGGTGTGTCATATCCAGTGTGTCAAGTGTGGTGTGTCAGATCCGAATTGTAAAGTCCGGTGTTTTAAAGCAGGTGTGTTAAATCTGGTGTGTCATGTCTAGTGTATCAAGTATGATGTGGCATGTCTAGTGCATCATGTATGATGTGTCATGTCTAGTGTGTCAAGTATGATGTGTCATGTATAGTGTGCCAAGTATGATGTGTTATGTTTAGTGTGTCAAGTATGGTGTGTTATGTCTAGTGTGTCAAGTGTGATGTGTTATGTCTAGTGTGTCAAGTATGATGTGTCATGTCTAGTGTGTCAAGTGTGATGTGTCATGTATAGTGTGTCAAGTGTGATGTGTTATGTCTAGTGTGTCAAGTACGATGTGTCATGTCTAGTGTGTCAAGTGTGATGTGTAATGTCTAGTGTGTCAAGTATGATGTGTCACGTCTAGTGTGTTAAGTATGATGTGTCATGTCTAGTGTGTAAAGTGTGATGTGTCATGTCTACTGTGTTAAGTATGATGTGTGTCATGTCTTGTGTGTCAAGTATGATGTGTTATGTTTAGTGTGTCAAGTATGGTGTGTTATGTCTAGTGTGTCAGTGTGTGTGTCATGTTAGTGATCATGCATGTGTCCATGTCTAGTGTGTCAAGTATGGTGTGTTATGTCTAGTGTGTCAAGTATGATGTGTCATGTCTAGTGTGTCAAGTATGATGTGTCATGTATAGTGTGTCAAGTATGATGTGTTATGTTTAGTGTGTCAAGTATGATGTGTCATGTCTAGTGTGTCAAGTGTGATGTGTCACGTCTAGTGTGTTAAGTATGATGTGTCACGTCTAGTGTGTTAAGTATGATGTGTCATGTCTAGTGTGTAAAGTGTGATGTGTCATGTCTACTGTGTAAAGTATGATGTGTGTCATGTCTTGTGTGTCAAGTATGATGTGTCATATATAGTGTGCCAAGTATGATGTGTAATGTATAGTGTGTCAAGTATGTGAGACCTCTACCCACTCTACCTGAGGTATCCCAGCGAGTGAGCACGTCTCCTGTGTATCCCAGTGCTTAACAGAATAGGGAATAGCATATGGAGGTACAAAATAAAAAAAATGGGAACTATGGCTATAGTTTACTTAATAACATAAAAGGGCTAGAATACCACATATACTGATGGACATTTACATAATATAACAATTGATCTATGAGACTTATTACCAGGGGGAAAGGTAGATGTTATCAGTAACATGGACTAGTACTCACTCTTAATTCACCGACCAGCTGACCCGAGATTCCCAATGCGTGGTCCACTACACACGCGGCGGTCCAGAGCTCTCGCTCCCCGGACCTGTCACCAACAACCTCCTTGCTCAGCTGTTCCCTGGGCTTATATGGTAGTCAAAGTACCCCCTCCCCAATGGGGTATGTACCACGTGTTACGACCTGACGCCGAGGTCTGACGCCGTCAAGAACAAAAGACCTCAGACGTGGGCGTGACTACCCGACATTTGCTAAGGCAGGTGTGACCATATAATTAGGTCTCCCTAGAGACCTCACAATCCCCTCTGAACTGCATCACAAGTATGATGTGTTAAGTTTAATGTGTCAAGTATGATGTGTCATGTCTAGTGTGTCAAGTATTATGTGTCATGTCTAGTGTGTCAAGTATGATGTGTCATGTCTAGTGTGTCAAGTATGATGTGTCATGTCTAGTGTGTCAAGTATGATGTGTCATGTCTAGTGTGTCAAGTATGATGTGTCATGTCTACTGTGTCAAGTATGATGTGTCATGTCTAGTGTCTCAAGTATGATGTGTCATGTCTAGTGTGCCAAGTATGATGTGTCATGTGTAGTGTCTCAAGCATGATGTGTCATGGTTAGTGTGTCAAGTATGATATGTCATGTCTAGTGTGTCAAGTATGATATGTCATGTCTAGTGTGTCAAGTATGATGTGTCATGTCTAGTGTGCCAAGTATGGTGTCAAATCCCTGTGGAACCAACCGTGAAATTGCCTCCCCGTTGCTGTGTGTGTGTGATGAACAATTACATGTGTGTGTGTGTGTGTGTCTGAGAGAGAGAGAGGAGAGAGAGGAGAGAGAGAGAGAGGAGAGAGAGAGAGAGAGAGAGAGAGAGAGAGAGAGGCAAATCTCTGAAGACTATCCCGAGGATTAAGTAAATTGCTGTATCAATACTTTTCTCAGTTTGAGGAGCGCGATATTAACTTCACCAGACGTTATGAAACTAAAATTAACTTTCTATCTCAGCATGTAGTGCAAGACAAATATTTTTGAATTTAGGAGGGCGAGTTGATACTTTATGAGACGCGCTAAACCCATGAGGGTCATTCGGTGCAGGGACGGGTTAAGGCTCGATCCACCGTCACGTTAACTAGTGTCCCCTGGACATAGTGAAAAAACTGAAGGATATGAATATTTAGATCAGTAAAACACAAAAAAAAAAAGAAAATTAAGGAAAATTCCTAAAGCGCTTTATAAAAATATGTCATTTAATCTAAAAGTTTAATGAAAACCCAGAATGATAATAAATATATTAATTCCACTGTAAAATTATCTAATGTTTTATCTAATGTTATATGTAATTCTTTGTTTAATGCTATATATGTTTTATCAAATGTGTGTATGTGTGTTTAATCTTATATCTACTTCTTTTTCTCGTTTTCTTCTACATAAAATATATAACAGTGAACTTAAGAAATATTACATACGAAAATCTTAACGTTTAACTGACAGAAATTTGCTCTCAGAAAAATTAGTGTTATATCGGTGAAAGTAAATATTGCATCCTGGTGAGTGGACTGTAGGAAGGTCTCAGTCTTGCCTTCCCTCCCTCAGGCGAGAAACACTTTATAATACTCTATGATGGATCAAAATGTCCTCTAATATTTCCTCTGCAAATTGTGAGTTTGTTGTAAATTGTACCAGTGACTGTACTGTGATTTATTTTTCTTGATTGTGCTAATAGAAACGTCAAAAGTGTCATATAAGTAATGCTATCATGTCCGTACGAGCGTGAACAGTGATACTTGAGTATACCTGGAGGGGGATGCAGGGTCAACGCCCCCGCGGCCCGGTCTGTGACTAGGCCTCATGATTTAGTCATGGGTTTATCTAGTAATTTATTTAAAAAATTATCTATGTACTATTTACAGACAGCGGCGACGGAGCATTAATATTCTGCCGTGACGAAAGTAAAAAAAAAAAAATACCACGGGTGGGGATTGAACTCGTGGCAATTGAGTCTTGAAACTCCAGGCCAGTGCATAAGCCACTGGGCCAGCTGGCCCAGTAGCATGGTTTGTTTGCAATCGTGTCATTACCGTTTCTTGAATCATGAAAGTAAGCAAATCCTGGGTTGTATTATCCGTAGCATTTTATTAATAAACAAAAAACGTGGGTAATATTGTCCGTAGAGTTTTATTAAGAACAAGTAAAACCTGGATTCAATTGTCCGCAGAGTTTTATTAATAAATAAGATAAACCTGAGATGTATAACCCGTAATTTTAATAAGATTGACGAAAGTTAAACCTGGGTTGCATTATCCATAGAAAGTTAAATCTGGGTTGCATTATCCATAGAAAGTTAAACCTGGGTTGCATTATCCATAGAAAGTTAAACCTGGGTTGCATTATCCATTTAAAGTTAAGTTTGGGTTGCATTATCCATAGAAAGTTAAACCTGGGTTGCATTATCCATAGAAATTTAAACCTGGGTTGCATTATCCATAGAAAGTTAAACCTGGGTTGCATTATCCATAGAAAGTTAAACCTGGGTTGCATTATCCGTAGAGTTTTGTCATACTAATTAGATTCCGTGGCGATGAGAGTGAAACCTGAAACTGGGTTAATCTCTTTGAAACACCATGTATTATCCGTAGAGACTTAATTGTGATTAGAATTCTGTAGTGATACAGAATAAGTGAAACTCGGGTTGCACCATCCGTAGAGTTTTAACCAGTGAATTGGAAATAATTTACAGGAACGGAAGAGAGGAAATGGCGACTGAATAGTACAGTGAGAGATAGAGAGGGTAGAAGAGGGATGAGATAAACAGTGAGAAAAGGCATGGAGATTTAGGAAGGTCGAGGAAGAGGGAAAAGAAAAACAGAGACGGTGAGATAGAGAGAGAGAAACAGAGACAGTTAGGTGGGTTGTGAAATCCATTGAATTTTACATGGGCTTGTTCGCTGGTGGTGGCAGGGAGGTGAGCAGAGAAATGGGAAAATAGAAGATGGAGAGAGAGGGAGATAGAAAGAGAACCAGAGGCAGAAAGAATGGGAGGGGATTTGTACCTTAAGTCCCCTCACAAGATAACTACCATGGTACTCCTAGGTGTGTATTGTTGACAAGCCGTACTACATCATCATTGTGGGAGTACTCTTGTGAGAGTACTTTTACTCTCTTATTAATGTGTACTCTTAATTATTCATAGTCCCACTTGAATATGTACTTGAGAGCACTTGTTCTCCAGCCAGGCCACACTTCCCTCCACCTGATCCCTCACAGAGGCCACAAAAACACAGGTTTCCTCTCCTCCTCACCATCAAACACGCCGCCATTCACACCGATATTTACTGAACCGAAGACTCATAAAATCTCCCGAACATCAGTTCCTGAGTCCTTGCCAAAGACCCCCATCCCCCCCTCTTCGGGGATGGGGTCACAGTGTCACTCCCCTGTGACCTCTCTCTCAGGAGAGGGGTTGGGGGCTTGTCCTGTAGAGTTCCTCCTTACTGGGCTGTGGGATTCTTCTCTTTTGAGTCACAATCGAACAGTCCAGAGTTCGATTCTCGTGCAGAGTGAGACGTATCCCTACAATGGGAATCATGCTGGTGAAAGGATTTTAATCCCATAAATTGAAGCTGCGCTTTTTTTCTCTGATCAAATCTGATTTTCTCTCTTTCCTACCCCAGGTGTTGGATAATCTCTACAGGAGTTAGATTTTTGTGGCTGCCATTCTGATTAAAGCCCCTCCTATCTGTGACTAGGATCCCTTCCTCTACCCTGTTGGAGTTAAGGTCAGTGATAATTCGTATAATCTTGTGTAAAAAGCACAAAGCTTATCAGGATAGCTTCACCAAGCTCTGAGTAACTTCACGAAACTTGATTTAAAACTCAGTTTCAGCTTAATTATTCATAACATAATTACATTAAACTTAAATGAGAATGTATGACTAAGGTAACAGTTTGAAGAAATCTTCAGCACACCATCATGCCTCAAGCTTCGAACACCTTCCATGGAGTTCCTACTATGATATACATTTAAGATGAATTCCACTTGGTTCCTCGATTCACACTGACTATTGAACCTAGTGGCAGGACGTCATCTTGAGAGGTTCGTCTGGGGTCTTATTCCAGAGATTACTGTTTGTTAATTTCTTACACATATAATTATTTGCGTTATTTTTAAATGTAATTGAGAGTTACTCTTACACAAATATTTGTCAAGAGGCAGCGACTGTAGTCATAACACTCCCCATTAACATTCACTGGTTCATGCAAAAACGACTGTGCCAACATGTGCGTGAAACAAGAGGTTCATGCAAGAAGTGTTTTAATTGCTTTGAGCCAGCTATCAAATACGACAAGCAAAATAACTCCTTTCATGTGTTGTATCTCCTCCATTGAGCAGCGTCTATTACTCTTTCGTGAGTGGATATTCTACTCAGTTTTAAAGTTCACCTCGTTATTAAGGAATATTGTGTTTGTAACAGGAGACTTTGTAAGTTACGTTGCAGAGTCAATTATTACAGTGAAATATTTCACCGTGTCATGGCAATACTGGGGGTCGCTTACTCGTGTGTCTGCTGTTATTATTTGGTGAATATATGTTTGTGTTGTGTGAACTGCCTTGGTATATACACTTGGGTGCCTTAATTTAGTCTCTCTCTCTCTCTCTCTCTCTCTCTCTCTCTCTCTCTCTCTCTCTCTCTCTCTCGTGTGTGTGGGGGTATAATCATCTATTTGTGGGTGCAGGGGTCGATTCACGGCTCCTGGCCCCGCCTCGTCACTGGTCGATACTACATCCACTCTCTCCCTGCGCCATAAGCCTTATCGCATCTCTTTATAAAGCTGTGTATGGATCCTGCCTCCACTACATCCACTTCTTGACAACTCTAAGACTGAAGAAATACTTCCTAACATCCCTGTGACTCATCAGAGTTTTCAGTTTCCAGTTGTGACCCTTTATTGCTGTGTCCCATTTCTGAAACATTGTCCCTATCCACGTTGTTAGTTCCTCTCAGTATTTCATATGTCGTTATCAAGCCTCCCCTATCCCTTTTGTGTGTGTGTGTGTGTGTGTGTGTGTGTGTGTGTGTGTGTGTGTGTGTGTGTGTGTGTGTGTGTGTGTGTGTGTGTGTGTGTGTGTGTACGCTCGTGGGAGTACCAACATCACTGCCACAAATGGACAACCACACCAACTTCACTTAGTAATTTAAGTTGGGTCAGCTGCCGTCTCTTTTGCAGTGTGGTAGGTGGTGGGGGAGGGAAAAGGAAGCCAGCTGGATGCATCCCCACTACCACCTACAGATGGCTCGACCACAACAAACGCCACCTGACAATCTAAGTTCCGGCCAATTGTTCGACCCACTGATCCCTCTCTTGTATCCTGTGTCGTGCTGCTCGTTCCCTGGGCTTGTTCTCTTGCTTCCAGGCTTTTCTTCATACTCCCAGGCTTTTCCTCTTAGTCCCAGGTTTTGCGTTTTGGTTCCAGGCTTTTCCTGTTGCTCCAAGGCTTTTTCTGTTGGTCCCAAAATTTCTCTTCTCTGTTGTTCATTTAAGACTTTTCCTGTTGGTTTTAGACTTCTGTTGCTGGTCTCAGAATTTTTTTAGTTGGTCTTTTTTTGTTTTTTAATTTTTTATAATCAGATTTTCTTGTTTGTTTTTTAATTTTTCTTTATATCTTTTTTATTTTTATTTTCTTCTTTTATTTGATTTTTCTTATTACCTTATTATTGCTTGTTTATTATTCTTTGTTCTTGAGTTCTTATCTTTTATTTTTCTTCCTTTTTTATCTTATTTATCACCTCCGTTGTTGTTCTTTTTGTTCTTCTTCATGTTCTTGTTTTCCTTCTTCTTTTCCTTTTTGAACCTCTTATCTTCCATCATTTCCTTCTCGTCATTCACATCTCATTCCTCCTTAGTTTCTTTTCCATTTTTTTCTTTTCTTGTTCATTCCATCGTCGTTTCCCTGTCTTTATCTCCCTCGTGACCACCGTCAATGTAGCATGAGACACACCTAATGTGTCATGTGTCCTGGGGACACAGGCTTTCATGCAGTGTGTGTGTTTCATAGCCCGTCTCTCACACTCGCTCAATCATACACCACTCTCACTTAGCCTCCTCTTCCCTCTCTATTAATAAAAAAAAGCCTGGAGGCTAGACATAAAAGCTCACGGTGCCTAGGACTGCAGAAATTTGCACGCCATCGTGAAATGTGTGATTTGATGTTAGAGGGAAATTTCGTATGCTGTGGTGGGTAGTTTTAAGAGGATCGTACGTATATACCAGGGAGTAGAGGCTGAAATACTGGATTCTGGAATCCAGCCTTAGAGTAATCTTGCGTATATTCCAGCGAGTACAGACTAAAAGATTGATTCTGGAGTTCAGCTTCAAGATAATGAACACACACACACACACACACATATAATATATATATATATATATATATATATATATATATATATATATATATTATATATATATATATATATATATATATATACATATGTTCATTGAGTATGTTTAATTTTAGCCAGCTTTACCAGATTCGGATGATTATAATTTGCAGTGGCTTGTGACTTGAAGCACTGTCATAGGGGGAGAAAAGAAACAGAGAAAAAGCTAGACAGGGAGATAAACTGAGCAGAGAGAAAGAGGGTAAGGCAGGGGATGGTGCAACAGAGACCATAGTACCAGTAAACGCAGCCCTACTACAACTACTACCACCACTGCTACTACTATCACCACTGCTACTACTATCACCACTGCTACTACTACTACCACCACTGCTACTACTACTACCACCACTGCTACTGCTACTACCACCACTTCTACTACTACTACCACCATTGCTACCACTACTACCACCACTGCTACTACTACCACCAATGCTATTACTATGACCACCACTGCTACCACTACTACCACCACTGCTACCACTACTACCATCACTGCTACCACTACTACCACCACCACTGTTACTACTGCTACCACCACTGTTACTACTACCACCACTGCTACTACTACTACCATCACTGCTACCACTACTACCACCACTGCTACTACCACTGCTACTACTACTACTACCATCACTGCTACTACTACCACCACTGCTACTACTGCTACCATCACTGCTACCACTGCTACCACTACTACCACCACTGCTACTACTACCACCACTGCTACTACTGCTACCACCACTACCACCACTATTGCTACCACTGCTACTACTGCTACCACTACTACTACTGCTACCACTGCTACTACTACTACCATCACCACTATCAATACCAACACCTCTTCCACCACCACCACTACCACAATGACCACCACTACCACCACCAGCACCACCACTACCACCACTACCACCACTATCACCACTGCAATCACTACCACCACCACTACCACACACCACCTACCACCACTACCACCATACCACCACTACCACCACTACCACCACCACTACCACCACTACCACCACTGCAACAACCCACTACCACCACTACCACCACCACTACCACCACTACCACCCCTACCACCACTGCAACCACTACCACCACCACTACCACCACTACCACCACTACCAC
The DNA here is from genome assembly GCF_026875155.1 of Cherax quadricarinatus. Lineage (NCBI taxonomy): Eukaryota > Metazoa > Arthropoda > Malacostraca > Decapoda > Parastacidae > Cherax > Cherax quadricarinatus. Next base: position 25,610,645 of record NC_069472.1, read on the forward strand.
CACTGCAACCACTACCACCACCACTACCACCACTACCACCACTGCAACCACTACCACCACCACTACCACCACTACCACCACTACCACCACTGCAACCACTACCACCACTACCACCACCACTACCACCACCACTACCACCACTACTACCACCACTACCACCACCACTATCACCACTACCACCACTACCACCACTACTACCACCACTACCACCACTACCACCACTACCACCACCACTATCACCACTAACATACACACTAAGACAAGCAAGATAATACTGTTATTGGAAGTCTTAAGATCAGTTGAGTCTGATGATCGTAATTGAAAGTCAACACTAACGATGTCAGAGGTAGACTGACAGTAACTGTTGTGATGTGTGGTGATGTGTGATGTGTAGTGAAGTGTAGTGATATGTGGTGATATGTGGTTATGTATAGTGGTATGCGGTTTTGTTTAGTGATGTGTGATGATGTATAGTGATGTGTGGTGAAGTGTAGTGATATGTGATGTGTGGTGATGTGTGATGATGTGTGATGTGTGGTGATGTGTGATGATGTGTTATGTGTGGTGATGTGTGATGTGTTGTGAAGTGTGGTTATGTGTAGTGATGTGTGGTGATGTGTAGTGATGTGCAGTGATGTGTGATGTGTAGTGGTGTGTGGTGATGTGTGGTGATGTGTGGTGAAGTGTAGTGATATGTGGTGATATGTGGTTATGTATAGTGGTATGTGGTTTTGTTTAGTGATGTGTGGTGATGTGTAGTGATGTGTGGTGAAGTGTAGTGATATGTGATGTGTGGTGATGTGTGATGATGTGTGATGTGTGGTGATGTGTGATGTGTGGTGAAGTGTGGTTATGTGTAGTAATGTGTGGTGATGTGTAGTGATGTGTAGTGATGTGTGGTGATGTGTAGTGGTGTGTGGTGATGTGTGGTGATGTGTGATGATGTGTGATGTGTGGTGATGTGTGATGTGTGGTGATGTGTGGTTATGTGTAGTGATGTATGGTGATGTGTGGTGATGCCTAGTGATATATAGTGGTGTGTGGTGATGTGACAGCTGGTGCGGTGATGAGTGATGACGCGACAGGTGTTTTCAAAAGTTCCCAATCAACAATTCAACACATAAGTTCCAACACACAAAACTTGCAATACTCAAACCGAAGTTGCAACCATTCCTGACGTACTCTTGAACAACGATCCTAACGTACACAACGTCGTTATATTTCTGCAGCGTCGTACAAATAACTCGCTAGAAATTGCGTCAACACGGAAAATATTTATGGCTGGGTGCCGACTTAATACACACCTTCATTACTGTGATTAATGTTAATGTCAGTTAGAAAATAAATGGCTAGAAAATTACTATGGAAGAGAACCTCAGACGATATATTACCTTAGTCTACCTGAAAAACTTTATGGAGAATCGATTAATTTAGCATAATTTTACTTGATATTTCTGACATTTAAAATATGATACATGTTAAGTCATTTGAAATTATTCTCATTTTTTAATATATTTTCTGATAATATATATATATATATATATATATTATATATATATATATATATATATATATATATATATATATATATATATATATATATATATTACTGGATTTTCCTTTCCACAATTTTGCAGTTGATGTCACACAGACATAAACAATAATTGAGGGTTGTCAACTGTTATCTAACAATGTTAGTCTTTTGTTTCCTGCGAGTTAAAGACTCGTACATCCAGATACCCAGCAACTATATCTTGCTCTTGGAAATATAAACTTTTCTTAGTATATCCATTAGTGCTTCCCCACCAGCGCATAAATACTAATTCGAAGATACTCAGGAGAAGTTGAAGGAAAGAGATATACTCAAACATACACCATACATCTCGTCTGTGAAGAGCTAAAAAATTCAGGGATACATACTGAGATGTGTATATCTTATTCCATATATACTAAGAGGTATATACTCAAGTGTATACTCGTTCGTAGGTGTATATCTCAGACCCTATACATTGAAAAGCGTATATCTCAGAGTATATATACCAAGAGTTTCACACCTCATTGCATATACACTAAGACCATTCATTAAAGTCTCCAATAAGGTTTAATAACCCCAGGTGATCAGCAGCCTCAATGGCCTTCGTGCAGTCGATAGGCTTTAAATTTTACGAAACTGACTAACATAGCAGTAAGCAGTGACAAGGTAAAGTTAATGCACAGCTTCAGAGAGGGTCGTTTTCCTGCTCATTAACCTTAATAAATCGTCCTTGCTGCAGGGAACACAAACAACGAAGATATGTGGGTGGAGAGGCACATCTGTCGTCTGACTTGTGTCAAGGTCGGTTGCGATTCTTTGCTGGATGAACAGGGATAAAGAAACGGTAGGGTTTTTCTGTTTGATGGTGTTTTCGACAACTGGGGAAGGCCTCAGTGGAAGGTTTTCTGTTATTGGTGGATGGTACAACGGGAATCATGACTGGTTTCTCTGTTGCTGTTGCATGATACAACTGGAATTTTGTCTGGTTTCTCTGTTGCTGTTGCATGATGCAACAGGAATCCTGTCTGGTTTCTCTATTGCTGTTGCACGATACAACGGGAATCCTGTCTGGTTTCTTTGTTGCTTGTGTATGATTCAACGGGAACCCTGTTACTCTACCTGTTGTTTCTTCCTCACAACGGTGATACCGTCAGCTGTTTTTTCCTGTTGTTCTTGCATTACATAACGGGGAACTTGTTCAGGATTTCCTGTTGCTGCTGTTTGACTAAAGGGGGGGGGGAGGGGAGACTCTCTTTAAAAGCTTGTCCTGTTGATGGTGCATGGAATAACAGGGGTTGTAGTTGTTGTTGTTCTTAATGTTGCTGCTGTTGTTGCTGTTATTAGTGCTGTTGCTGTTGGTGATGTTACTCTTGTTACTCTTGTTCTTGCTGTTATTGTTGGCGATGTAGCTGTTATTGTTGCTGCTGTTGTTACTGATACTGTTACTGTTGTTGATGTTGCTGCTGTTGATGTAGTTGCTGATGCTGAAGTTGTTGCTGTTGCTACTATTGTTATTGATGTTGCTGGTGTTGTTATAATTGTTGTTGTTGCTGCTGTTGTTGCTGCTGCTGTTACTGTTGTTATTGCTGTTGTTGTAAATGTTGTTGCTGTTGTTGTAACTATTATTGTTGTCGCTGTTGTATAAAACAGCAGTACCCCTGTTTGAAGATTTTTTACTGTTATTGGTACAACAGTGGCCTTGGCAGCCGTTGCTACTGTTAATGCTGACGTCCGGAAGTGTAAACGTGGGCATGAAAAACTGTAAAACACTCTAAATGTTTTACAATGTTTTCGCATGTAAATAAAACAGTTCCGATCGTTTCCCAGTGTGTTTATTTTTGTTTGTATTGAGAACTGAATTGTTTGTTTTTCACGATCTCTGTTTGTTTCCCACGTTCTGTGTTTGTTTCCAACGCTCTGTGTTTGTTT
>NC_069472.1:25616607-25641607 GCF_026875155.1 Cherax quadricarinatus
GAAGTGTGAATTGTGAGGTGTTCTGCACCAGACAAGTATGCTTCGGTCTTTAAATCAGCACACACACACACACGCTGAGACACAAACACCTCAGTGCTCATGTCCTCTACCCATAAATTGGATAATTAAGTTTTAAGCTCATCTTTGTTTATATTGAGGGTTTCTCTATCCACTTACTCTGTCGGTTGTCAGTGTTATGATGATAAACACACTTATATACATATAGTTGAGGATATAAAACCTTGTGTTATATATTCAACTAAACCTAAGTGCTTTAGTATTAAATTATGACTATGGACGCCTCTGTTAGCCATAAGTTTTCTCTAATAAGTGACTCGAAATGTATATAAATTGTCTTTATCCACGACTTACTCTGTCGGCATGTTACTTATCTCTTATATATAACGCCACTGAGATTTATTCCTCTCATGAAGATGGATGGTCTTAAAGGTCGTGAGAAGTCTATTAGCATCTCTGAGCTAAAGATTTATGCCCTGAGGAAGATACATGTATGTGAGAATAACATCTTATGTCTTGAAAGGATAAAAGTTGTCGCCAGGTGGGGTAGCATCAAGCCACCTTGTTACAACGGGCTTGAGAACGGATCGTTTTGTGGTCATGGTAGGAAAGGGAGAAGCTTCGATCCCCTTAACACCTTTAGTATTAAATGGGATCACATGTCACAAAACTGTGACAAGCATTAGTTTCTATCTACGTTAGAACTATCGTCTATTATCAAGGCGTTTAGGCACAGCTAGTAAGGAGACGGTTTCTCATTTGCGATGCTCAGTCTGTGGAGGGATCAGACTCTGTGGAATAACGGCTGTCATTTACGTAAGCTGTGATAGCTTATGCTGTTTCCTCTCCTGAATAGAAAGAGAACAGCAATGTAAGGCGTAGGAGGAGCTTCCACTGGCAACATACCAGCAGCGAGTACTTCAACTTCACCAGCTACGACCTCAAGCTGCTGAAAGACCTTTATGCCGCACCTTCTACGTCGAAACGACTGTATTCTAAAATATTACCTATAGCAAAAAGCCATGCATCAATTTTCCAGCAAGTTCCCCCCTTATACCAGGCGACCTGTCGCTTTAATAGAGGATAAAAACGACGATAACGTGTGGCATATTTACGTTGTTCCACGTCAGCCTCATCGTTCTTTTATGTTTGCTCATTGTACGTCACTGTTCATCATCACTGTTTACAGGAAATGTTAATAAACACAGCCGATAATCACTTTATCACCGTTTCTTTACTTACTTTTATTCTTAAATGAAGCTTCAGAATAACAGGGATCTGAGGGACTTATCAATTATATTGTGGAAATAATGCAGTTACCTGGCATTGTCAGTGTTGGGTTTATTGGTGGGTCTCAGTGGTGGGTTTATTGGTGGGTCTCAGTGGTGGGTTTATTGGTGGGTCTCAGTGGTGGATTTATTGGTGGGTCTCAGTGGTGGATTTATTGGTGGGTCTCAGTGGTGGATTTATTGGTGGGTCTCAGTGGTGGGTTTATTGGTGGGTCTCAGTGGTGGGTTTATTGGTGGGTCTCATTGGTAGGTTTATTGGTGGGTCTCATTGGTAGGTTTATTGGTGGATGTCAGTGGTGGATTTATTGGTGGGTCTCAGTGGTGGGTCTCAGTGGTGGGTTTATTGGTGGATGTCAGTGCTGGGTTTATTGGTGGGACTCAGAGGTAAGTGTATGAGTCTCAGTGTCGCTGTCCCTTGAAGAACTCAACCTTGAATGAGGACCCTAGGAGGTTAGGTTTCTACAGGACTCAACGAGGACACTGAAGGATTTGGTGGGGGCAGTGAAGGATCCAGCAAGGACACATTTTATGCCGGTGAAGGTGAAGACAGAGGCCACAGGAGCTGTGAGGAAAGAGAGAGCAGGGGTGGATCTAGAGGAGGTAGTGATTATTGACCTGGGTCATCAATGTGGGAGTCTGGCTGGTGTTATGGCAGTGATTATTGACCTGAATCATCAATGTGGGAGTCTGGCTGGTGTTATGGCAGTGATTATTGACCTGGTTCATCAATGTGGGAGTCTAGCTGGTGTTATATGTCTTGTGTCAAGGTTTCTGTAGCAATAGTAGCAGACCAACACACACACACACAGTAGTAACTAGCTAAGAGGCGGGGCCAGGAGCTATGAATCGACTCTTGTCACCACAAATAGGTGAGTACACACACACACATACACACTAGATCACCACCACTACTGGTCATTTCCTCCCTGTCATCTCCTCATAACAGTGGTGGTCCTCCATAACTCACCCAGGAGACAGTCTCCCAACAGTCACATCACTCGCTCCAGTCATCAAAAGAATTCTTTGAAGCAACCTTCCTAATGCGACAATTTTCCCTCGTCTTTCCTACACTAATACACTTCCTGCACCCTAAATTACTGAGAATTTCCCCGCCGTCGCTGTCGTATAGGAGACATTTTCCCCTAAATGACCCGAGTTCCTCCCCACCACCTTGTCGCATTCAGCCATTCAGGAAGATTCTGGTCTGGACGACCTCTGGTCTCACTCTTTACGGGACCGTCCATGGTGTGTTGACAGCACTGTCCACTGTCTATTCACTGCCCCGTTCACTATCCACGGCGTGTTTTCGGTGCCATCCCCTTACTTCATTCTTCACAAAGCTGAATAGTATTTCTGTTCCTGTGGCTATTTGGCTGGGGCGACGAACGTACAGAGACAGGTACGGCAGGTTAAGTTTCCTTCAGTACTGTGCGAAACATCACCTATGGTGAAGAACTCTTGAACGAAGCGCATTAAAGCTACCCTCCCTTCTCCATCGATCAAATTAGATTGCCGTCTATTCATCAAAAACGTTCTATGACTCCTAGGGGCATAACGCTCACCCCCTGTAATAAATTGATACAAAATGCACAGCTTATCTTCCAACCCCAATGTCTGCCTTTTACCTTCACTAGTAAATGATACACCATCTACATTTGTCCTCAGATGAGAAGATGATAAAACGATTTTCCCGGAGAGTCGTCGTGGCTGCAGGAGAGTGACTATAGCTAATACAAAGTGGCTGTGACTTCAGGAGGGTAGTTGTGACTGTGGATGATCATGACTGCAGGTATGTAGTTGTGTCTGCAGGAGTGTGAAGAAGAAGGTGGCTGCTGTCTTGAGTTCAACTAACCCGCCACCTTCCATTACAGTTGGAGGGTGTAAGGCGCTGTGGCACAATCATCGAGGCTCAGCCAGCCTATATTGCTCGGAATCACCTGTTTGTTGACGGTAAACTCTGGCAACCGTCTTATTGCAAGGTCTCGAGTATGCAATAGAGAGTGAATTACGACACAGCAGCGCCACACAGAGGTTAATGTTTGTTGTTGATTGAAACTGTGAAGAGTCGCAAGGCCGCCACGGCTGGTTTCTGTGGCCGAGAGGAGAGTTCCAGCAACTAAAAGGCTTCCAGCAGCGTGAAGAGAGTTCCAGCAATCTGAAGGCTGGTTCCCGTAGCCGGGAGGAGAGTTCCAGCAGTTAGAAGGCTTTCAACAGCGTGAAGGCGTCTTCCGGCAACCTGAAGAGGGTTCCAGCAGCCTGAAGGCTAGTTCCTGTGGCCGAGACGAGAGTTCAAGCAGCCTGAAGAAGGTTCCAGCAGTCTGAAGGCGTCTTCCAGCAACCTGAAGGCATTTTCCAGCAGTCTGAAGACGGGCTCCAGCGACAGAAAGGCGTCTTTCATCAGCCGCAGGCGGATTCCAGCGGCAAGAAGGCGGGAATTAGCGGGAGGAAAGCAGATCTATTGACCAAGTGATACATGGGCTGATTTTAAGATATTAAATGACTGTCTGACTTATCAGATGAGCTAAACCGAGAGGTTTAATGACCATATAAATAACTGCTGTTCCGTGGCCTGGTAGGCAACGTTCTCACCTCACACACTGAGTGTCAGTGGTTCAGTCTCCGGTTGTCCCCGTTCACCTAGCAGCAAGTAGGTACCTGGGTGTTACTCGACTGATGTGGGGCGCACCCTGGGGGGACGAGATTAAAGGACCCCAGTGGAATAAAATAGGCAGTCCTCGATGACGCACTGACTTTCTTGGGTTATCCTGGATGGCTAACCCTTCGGAGTTAAAAATCCGAACAAAATCTTATATGATCTAACTGCCTAACTCACCAACTCACCGACGTAAACATGCAAGTTACGCCATCCAGATCAACCTATTCCTTGTTCTCCTTTGCTTTACCTAAATAACAAGAATCTTACATCATACGCAGAAGAGGTGACGCGAACACTTGCTTGATCACACCGATGTTAATTGACAATCAGGGCTGGAATGAGGGTTCACAGGAGGAGGTGATACCCGTGATGATCAAGACTGTCGGAACCCACCCCGGTCGGATGATAGGAATTAGTCACTGTATTGACAGCATATTGTAGCGAAGACACGGAGGACGAAAGTCAAATAACGAGTTAAGGGGATGGAAACCTTATAAAACTATTCCTCTTAGCGTGGGTGTGTGTGTATGTGAGTGTATGTGTGTGTGTGTGTGTGTGTGTGTGTGTGTGTGTGTGTGTGTGTGTGTGTGTGTTGAAGATTCAATAGTCGCTGGAGACTCAGTGGGACGGGACAATGTGTCGAGGGGTGGAACCCTGGCCTGCCGCAGTTTGTTAAATGAAAGTACCTGCCCTCATTCACTTCTTACGAACGTATCATTAAATTCAGTTGCAAGATATGACTTAGGGAAGAAGACAAAATAATCTCTCTTATAAATAGGAAATTACATTGATGCCATATATGATCTGCAAAGAAACTCATTGACAAATAGTTGCAAGGGATAAATAAGGATAATATACGAAGAATTTAGAAACAAAATGGACAGATTAAACACACACACACACACACACACACACACACACACACACACACACACACACACACACACACACACACACACACACAGACACACACACACAAACACACACACGCACACACACACACACACACACACGCACACACAAACACACACACACACGCACACACAAACACACACACACACACACACTATTAAAAATCCCATAAAATACTGCAAGATCATGGGAACCCCATGTGTGTAATTCCGCATGTTATTGTTCGTACATATGTGCTCCTGTCAGAAATTAATTAATCCACTCTGACAGATCGGGAGTCAGTTTGTCATGAATATTGATGCTGCCGCTGATCAAACTGCTGTTGGCTTCTATTTTTGTCTGAGTGAGTTATACTGTATGAGAGAGACGAGGTAGTGAGAAATATATGAAGTGAGGAAGGGAGAGAGAGAGAGAGAGAGAGAGAGAGAGAGAGAGAGAGACGAAATGAAAAGCTCTGTTTCCCTCACTATTTCTTCCTGCTCCTTCTTCCCCAGTATCCCTCCCTTCTTTCCTTCCTCCCTCCTTCTTTTCTTCCTCCCTCCTTCTTTCCTTCCTCCCTCCCTTCTTTCCTTCGTCCCTCCCTCTCTTCACTCATAACTCCTAGAAAGAACAAGTCCAGCAGTATCAGGTTTCTGTCAATTGACATAATGTCAGAAGTAAACACCGTTACCAGTATAGCTGGTAACGAGAGGAACAGAAGGAAGAGGAGAAAGAGGGGGGGAAGATGTAAAAAAGGAGAGAAAAGGGGTAGAGGAGAAGGAAGAGGAGAAAGACGAGGAGTAAGAGGAGATGTGAATTTAAAACAAGATACAAAAGGAGAGAGGAAATTCAGTTAACTCAAATGATCTAAACTTCTATACGAAAAAATGAATTTGAGAATCAGAGTCACTACGGTCGTATAATCAGAGTCACTACGGTAGTACAATCAGAGTCACTACGGTAGTATAATCAGAGTCACTACGTTAGTATAATCAGAATCACTACGGTAGTATAATCAGAGTCACTACGGTAGTATAATCAGAGTCACTACGGTAGTATAATCAGAGTCACTACGGTAGTATAATCAGAGTCACTACGGTAGTATAATCAGAGTCACTACGGTAGTATAATCAGAGTCACTGTGGTAGTATAATCAGAGTCACTGCGGTAGTATAATCAGAGTCACTGCGGTAGTATAATCAGAGTCACTACGGTAGTATAATCAGAGTCACTGCGGTAGTATAATCAGAGTCACTGTGGTAGTATAATCAGAGTCACTGCTAGCGGTAGTATAATCAGAGTCACTGCGGTAGTATAATCAGAGTCACTACGGTAGTATAATCAGAGTCACTGCGGTAGTATAATCAGAGTCACTGCGGTAGTATAATCAGAGTCACTGCGGTAGTATAATCAGAGTCACTACGGTAGTATAATCAGAGTCACTGCGGTAGTATAATCAGAGTCACTGCGGTAGTATAATCAGAGTCACTACGGTAGTATAATCAGAGTCACTACGGTAGTATAATCAGAGCCACTGCGGTAGTATAATCAGAGTCACTGCGGTAGTATAATCAGAGTCACTGCGGTAGTATAATCAGAGTCACTGCGGTAGTATAATCAGAGTCACTACGGTAGTATAATCAGAGTCACTACGGTAGTATAATCAGAGTCACTGCGGTAGTATAATCAGAGTCACTGCGGTAGTATAATCAGAGTCACTGCGGTAGTATAATCAGAGTCACTACGGTAGTATAATCAGAGTCACTGCGGTAGTATAATCAGAGTCACTGCGGTAGTATAATCAGAGTCACTACGGTAGTATAATCAGAGTCACTACGGTAGTATAATCAGAGTCACTGCGGTAGTATAATCAGAGTCACTACGGTAGTATAATCAGAGTCACTACGGTAGTATAATCAGAGTCACTGCGGTAGTATAATCAGAGTCACTGCGGTAGTATAATCAGAGTCACTGCGGTAGTATAATCAGAGTCACTGCGGTAGTATAATCAGAGTCACTGTGGTAGTATAATCAGAGTCACTGCGGTAGTATAATCAGAGTCACTGCGGTAGTATAATCAGAGTCACTGCGGTAGTATAATCAGAGTCACTGCGGTAGTATAATCAGAGTCACTGCGGTAGTATAATCAGAGTCACTGCGGTAGTATAATCAGAGTCACTGCGGTAGTATAATCAGAGTCACTGCGGTAGTATAATCAGAGTCACTGTGGTAGTATAATCAGAGTCACTGCGGTAGTATAATCAGAGTCACTGCGGTAGTATAATCAGAGTCACTGCGGTAGTATAATCAGAGTCACTGCGGTAGTATAATCAGAGTCACTGCGGTAGTATAATCAGAGTCACTACGGTAGTATAATCAGAGTCACTACGGTAGTATAATCAGAGTCACTGCGGTAGTATAATCAGAGTCACTGCGGTAGTATAATCAGAGTCACTACGGTAGTATAATCAGAGTCACTGCGGTAGTATAATCAGAGTCACTACGGTAGTATAATCAGAGTCACTGCGGTAGTATAATCAGAGTCACTGCGGTAGTATAATCAGAGTCACTGCGGTAGTATAATCAGAGTCACTGCGGTAGTATAATCAGAGTCACTGCGGTAGTATAATCAGAGTCACTGCGGTAGTATAATCAGAGCGTCAACTCTGTCAACTTCAAATCACTACATGAAGTGACTGATATATTTTCATCTCGACTTGACAGCTTTGAAGAAAAGTAAAATTACCTTTAACTTGTTGGTAAACAGAGTAGCTCCAGGTAGAAGGTTAATTATGATCTGTTAGTCTCTAATTAACACTGTTAACTGTGCTAGTATTTTATAAACACTGTTAATTTTATGAACTATATTAACACTACGATAATCTCTCATTAATACTGTTAACTGTGTGTAAGTCTCTCACGAACATTATTAAATCTATGTTAGTCTCTTACGAACACTTTTAACACTGTATGGTAGTGTAAGTGTCAGTCTCACATAAATACTTTTACCCGAGGCTTCACCTGGAGTCTTCCCTGGGGTGTAGAAACCCCCGCTCATTCTCTGCTCCCCAGAAGTAAATCACTCTTGAGTTATTTAAACAACCTCTTTAACTATGCTTAACTTCCTCCAAAGAGAAAAAGGTTGCATTTAGACTGATTAACATGCTGAAGTTCATTTACGTTAGCAATAATGATGGAAGTTTGGTAAGAGAGTGCGGGTAACGAGCGCTGTCAGCCATGTAAACACAACCTTACGCCGGTAAGGGATTGTTTAAGCTTGTGTTTTGATTACCATAGGCTGTAACGTCATGATACGTGGGAGGTACAACGGAGGAGGAAGATGAGGAGGTGGAAAAGGAGGAGGAAGATGAGGAGGTGGAAAAGGAGGAGGAAGATGAGAAGGAGGAGGAGGATGAAGAGTAGGAGGAGGTGATTTATGGGTAAGAGAGGAGTGGAAGGGAGGGGAATTACTCTTATTACAACGTTTCATGATACTCCACTGAGAGAGAGAGAGAGAAGAGAGAGAGAGAGAGAGAGAGAGAGAGAGAGAGAGAGAGAGAGAGAGAGAGAGAGAGAGAGAGAAATATAAAAGAGAGAGATAAAGAGAAAGAGAGAGAGACAAAGACAGACATAGAGACCACACAAAAACTCACCACTGCCTGGTTTTCAGAGCCACTACACAAAAGTTAGGATGATCTCTTATACATTCCTTATCAGTATTCATGACACTTTAATTGATTTTCCAATAAATGAACTCAGTTGTATCGAGCGACGCTCAAAGCTATTTACTTCCACCCAATCCTTGCCTAATCTATCTGTTATGTTATTTTTTGTTTGCAGGGGTCGAGTCTCGGCTCCTGTCCCCTCCTCTGGCTATGGCCGTGTTTGCTTCCTCTCAGTATATTCTCAGAAAGCGGTAAACCCGTGAGGGTCATGTGGAGAATTAGAGAATGGATGGAAAATCAGGTTTGAGGCAAAGCAAGGGAAGGTAGCTCCAATTCCTAGGATCAAAGCACCTGTCATGATGCGTGTCTTAAAAATAATGTTAATAAAAAGACAGAGTCTTGGCTCTAGGTCTTATAAAAAGAGACTTAGATTCGAGCTTATTTTGTAGTAGTGAATCGCCAGTGTAAAGACAGAGGATCGAACCTTCACACGAGTTTACTGCTTTGGGAAATAAAGTCGTACCTTTCCTGAAGCTGTGTATGGAGAATGTAAGGGTGAACGATGCATCACACTGACTATAATGTGAAGGTTCTCAGGGTGACACAAACCAATCACACAAATTTACAATTTGAAAACTGTCCTAAGGCGAACGTTTGTTTATTAAGGATTTAAAGAACAAGATACACTTAAAACACTTGGGTATTTTTATTATGGAAACCTCTCGCCTTCATAGGCTTCTTCAGTTGAATACAGTTGAGGGACTGATCTCCTCACATTTTTTTCACTGCTCAATTTTATTGGCTTAGAGGTGTTATTCTACCTCAGCTTATTACAATGATCAGCTCTATCTAAGGTATACTACCACCCCCCAGGATGCCACCCACACCAGTCGACTAACACCCAGGTACATATTTACTTCTAGGTGAACAGGAGCAGCAAGTGTAACAAAACACGCCCAACGTATCCACCCATGCCGGAGATCGAACCATGGCATGGGTGCTTTTGTGAACAGACTAAAATGAACGAAAAATTGAACCACTCGAAGTTCAACTATCCCTGCGTGCTGTGGTGTGGCTAATGAGAGTTTGGCTGTTATTGCCGTGATCAACCAGGTTATTCTTGCTCCCCGGAACCTGTCTGTTACTTCTACTCTTCGCAACTTTCCGGTGGGCAATTATCCGAGATAATTGCTGTTGTTGCTTCAATTAGAGACTTCTAGCGAGGGTGTGAACCCCAACTGCTGTATCCTTGAAGACCAGAGGTATTAAATGACTTCAAACTACTGCCCTCCTTCAGCTACCTTAAAAATACGCTATTATCCTCACCTCTCTATTAAAAACAATAATAAAAAATAATAATAGGTAAATAAACAGAAATAAAGTATGATGCGTTATTTTAGTGAAATAAAGTATGATGCGTTATTTTAGTGACTACTTTTCGCCCACACAGAGGCCTTTAAGTTAAAGACACATCTCTTTCTGACTTGATAAAGCCCACTGTGTGGGCGAAACGTTGTTAGTAAAGGTGCGCAGTACACTGCATTTGTGTTTGTTACATAATAATAACAAAAATAAAAACAAGCACAAATAGACCTATGCAGATTAGTATTGTATATACTAAATATCTAAAAAAAAAATCACCGGAGTTGTCAGGAAGTGGAACACTCTGGAGAGTGGCGTAGTGGAGGCAGGATCCATACATAGCTTTAAGAAGAGGTACGATAAAGCTCATGGAGCAAGGAGAGAATGGACCTAGTGACGACCAGTGAAGAGGTGGGCCAGGAGCTATAAATCGACCCCAGCAACCACAAATAGGTGAGTACAAATAGGTGGGCACCACACACAACACAACACCACACACACACCACCACACACACACGCACACACACACACACTGGTCATATTATACAGGATTAAAACGTGTTTACAAAGTTAAACGAAATGTGTCAGTGGTTCAATCAGAGTTATTATTCTGTGAAATATGACTATCACGGGACCAGGGTTATTCCTGGCAGCTCACGCTTACTGTGTCAGCTGTGTACAGGGGATGACGAGTATATACACGGTACACGTACACACACACACACACACACACACACACACACACACACACACACACACACACACACATATATACACACACCACACAACACAAACACACACACAACACACATTGTACACACATCACACACAACAAACAACAACACAACAAGCACAACAAACCACAAAAGCTGTGAATGTATATACTAAAACCAAAAAAATAGATGCACGAGTCACGACACAGAACACTCTGGACAGCAAGACAGATCACAACACAAGCAAAGAGACTGACCACTACAAGCTCAAGAGCTAGGTAGAGTGCACCACATACGACCAGACAAGGCCCAGGACTATACAACGACCTACAGGCAACACAATGGGGAGTACAAATACTCAGGGCGTCTAACAACAAAAACTTACACTAACAGCACAATACATAAAACACATACACCTGGTGTACACACTGGGTATTAGGGTGGGTAGAACGTTGTTTACAAGAGTTGATGTAGTAAACTGGTCGAGGTGGTCAGTAGAGTACTTACAAAATTGATATCATGGACCAGAGGTATTACCTGGTGTCAGTTACATGGTACTTGACAGGTGTAGTGGACATAGAGTACTTACACGGTAGTTCACAGTAGAGAAACCCTACACAACATGTCACTGGACATACAAAACTAACACCACATGCCTCGTAAACAACGACACACAGAGAACAACCACAAGGACTAACTGAACAGAGACACTAAACAGCTGTAGTTGGACAGTAAAAGCAAAACTAGTTACACGGCGTTAGTTAACATAGGTACTTAGCAGGGTGTACGTACAGAGGTACTTCACTGGTGTAAAAAGAAGATACTTACAAGGTGGTGTAAGTTGACAGTAGAGTACTAACATGGTGTAGTTCGGAGGGAGGAGTGAATTGAACATGGTGTAGTGCAGTAGATAAGACTTGGACGGTGGGTGTAAGTTTGAACAGTGGTTATTGACAGGAGTACTTCATGGTGGTACTACAGTAGAGTACTTACACATGGTGTAGTTGGACAGTAGAGTGCTTACACATGGTGTAGTGGAAAGCAGAGTACCTACATAAGGAGTAGGTTGGTATGGAGTCAATTATCTGCATATTCGTGGGTACCAGATTTACGAACAAGTTACACATAATAACAGAAGAACACTGCAGTAGACCTACTGGCCCATGTTAAGCTGGTCCTTCTCAAACTCAACTCCAACTCTTAGCTTCCATAACTCTGCTTGGCAATTTGTTCCACACATCTACAACACCACTGCTAAACCTGTGTTTTTTTTCAAAATCCTTTCTAAATCTAAAATTATTCAACTTAAATCCATCATTTCGAGTGTTTTCTGGATTAGATATCCTCATTAAATATATTTTCGTTAGCTATGCTTGTCTTCCAGTTATTCTCGTCTGTTATATTTCCCCTCATTCTATATTTTTCAAGAGGGATATAGGTTCTGGGATTTCAATCTATGTATAGAATATACCACATACACTATGCGTGTATTCTAACTGTATACGTCTTCCTATCTGGAGTATACCTGGAGGGTATTTCGGGATCAACGCCCCCGCGGCCAGGCTCTTGACCAGGAGAAATTGCATTTTATGGGAACACTAAGCAATATATATCACAATATTTTTTTCACGTAGTATATATAAACATTTTAGCTTAAAATTGACATTTGTCTGTAAATGTTTGAAACCGCTCTGAAAAAATCGAAATATGCAATAAAATAACGTTAGCCCGGATGGTCAGGTACTGACTTTAGGTACCTGTCCAGCTCCCTTTTGTAGGCAGCCATAGGTCTATTGGTAAATTTTCCTTATGCCTGGTGGGAGGCATACAATAGATGTTGTTGTCCTCAGTATGTTCTCTAATGCATTTATATCTATTCTGTAGTATGGTCTTACTAGTGATGAAGAATGACTTCTGGATTAATGTTGTTTACACTTCTTGATATAAATTCAATCAAACTATTAGCCTTATTACGGACGTTGAGGCTCTGCTGTCTTGGCTTCAGGTTTTTCAACTTAGCGAACATTACTTTTCTAGTGTTTCAACTTACGAACGAGTCACTTTTCTAGTGTTTCAACTTACAACGAGTCACTTTTCTAGTGTTTCAACTTACGAACGAGTCACTTTTCTAGTGTTTCAACTTACGAACGAGTCACTTTTCTAGTGTTTCAACTTACGAACGAGTCACTTTTCTAGTGTTTCAACTTACGAACGAGTTTGCGTTTAAAACAACGATCTAATATCAGGAATTTTGTGTGCAGTATTTTCTAGTGTTCACTTACAAACGATCTTTTATTTTCACTTGACGATACATTTGCTTTAAATTGCACACAAATGTGCAACATTTCGGGTATCATTTTTAGACACTATTATTCCTCAATAACCGATACCAATGTTAAATTGCACACATGTCACATGTATCTTTAACAACCTGTCAGCTGCAAAAAGTAACCAGTGTCAAAGTCTATAAAGCCTATGGCAAGCTGTGACATAAGCATACACTCAAAAATGAGGCTGGGATATAAAGATGGTTAAGTCTGCCAGGCGGCTTGCGGTTTATTTTACGCAGGTTCTCCGGGTTTATACAAGGTGTATAAACCCGAGGCTGCATTTCCTGGCGTGGCTTGTAGCGTTTGATGCTCTGTAGCTTGGAGATAGGTAAATTATTATTATTATTATTATTATTATTATTATTATTATTATTATTATATTATTATTATTATTATTATTATTATTATTATTATTATATTATTATTATTATTATTATTATTATTATTTATTATTATTATTATATAATTTTATATTATTATTATTATTATGTCATTATTATTTTATTAATATAAATATTACTATTATTATTATTATTATTATTATTATTATTTATTATTATTATTATTATTATTACTGTTGTTTTATTTCTCCTATTTGTTTCATTTATTTCTCCTCTTCTTTCATTGTCTCCTCTTCTTCTTCTACTTCTTCTTTTCACTTATTCCTCCTCTCCTTTCATTCCTTCCTCTTTTATTTCCTCATCATCTTTATTTCTTTCCCTTCTCTTCATTTCTTTCTCCCTTCTCATCTTCCTTCTTCTCCTTCTCCCCCATTCTCACTACTTCATTTAGCTAATCGCTCTCTCTCTCTCTCTCTCTCTCTCTCTCTCTCTCTCTCTCTCTCCCCTCTCTCTCTCTCTCTCTCTCTCTCTCTCTCCTCCTCTATCTCTCTCTCTCTCTCTCTCTCTCTCTCTCTGTCTCTGTCTCTGTCTCTCTCTCTCTCTCTCTCTCTCTCTCTCTCTCTCTCTCTCTCTCTCTCTCTCTCTCTCTCTCTCTCTCTCTCTCTGTCTCTGTCTCTCTCTCTCCCTCTCTCTCTCTCTCTCTCCTCTCTCTCTCTCTCCTCTCTCTCTTCTCTCTCTCTCTCTCTCTCTCTCTCTCTCTGTCTCTGTCTCTTTTCTCTCCTCTCTCTCTCTTCTCTCTCTCTCTCTCTCTCTCTCTCTCTCTCTTCTCTCTCTCTCTCTCTCTCTCCCCTTTCTCTCTCTCACACACACACAGTGGAGAGGCTGGCCAGGAGCTATGGATTGATCCCTCCAATCACGATTAGGTAAGTACAATTAGGTGAGATGAGCACACACAGCGAGGAGACGAGGCCAGGAGCTGCGAGTCGACCTCTACAAACTCAAATAGTTGAGTACAAGTATGTGAGTGATCACACATACACACACACACACACACACACACACACACACACACACACACACACACACAATATGGGCATCTGTGACGAGCGGGGTCCCACAGGGGTCGGTCCCAGGACCACTGCTATTTTTGGTATATGTGAATGACATGATGGAAGGGACAAACTCAGAAGTGTCCCTGTTCGCATATGATGTGAAATTAATGAGGAGAATTAAATCAGATGAGGCTCAGGCAAGCCTTCAAAGAGACTTGAACAGGCTGGACACGTGGTCCAGCAACTGGCTTCTCGAATTCAACCCTGCCAAATGCAAAGTTATGAAGATCGGAGAAGGGCAAATAAGACCGCAAACAGAGTATAGGCTAGGTGGCCAACGACTGCAAACCTCGCTCAAGGAGAAAGATCTTGGCGTGAGTATAACACCGAACACGTCTCCGGAAGCACACATCAACCAGATAACTGCTGCAGCATATGGGCGCCTGGCAAACCTGAGATTAGCATTCCGATACCTAAGTAAGGAATCTTTCAAGACACTGTACACCGTGTACGTCAGACCCATACTGGAGTATGCAGCACCAGTTTGGAACCTGCACCGGGTCAAGCACGTTAAGAAATTAGAGAAAGTGCAAAGGTTTGCGACAAGGTTAGAGCTAAGGGGAATGTTCTACGAAGAAAAAATAAAGGAAATCGGCCTGACGACACTGGAGGACAGGAGGGTTAGGGGAGACATGATAACGACATACAAAATACTGCGTGGAATAGACAAGGTGGACAGAGACAAGATGTTCCAGAGAGGAGACGCATCCCTATGACTCATCTGAGTCACAGGGATGTTAGGAAGCATTTCTTCAGTCATAGAGAAGTCAAGAAGTGGAACAGTCTGGGGAGTGATGTAGGGGAGGCAGGAACCATACATAGCTTTAGACGAGGTAGATAAAGCTCATGGGAAAGGGGGAGAGAGGGAGGGCCTAGTAGCGTTCATGAAAAGGCGGGGCGAGGAGCTGAGTCTCGACCCCCGCATTAATCGGTTGAGCACACACACCACACACACCCACACACACACACCACACCACCACACACACACACCACACACACCACACCAACACACAACACACACACAAAACACAACCACCCCACACACACACCCCACACACACACACACACCAAAAAACACACACACACACACAAAACACACACACACACACACACACACACACACCACACACACACAGAGGTATGATAAAGCTCACGGCTCAGGAGAGTGACCCAGTAGCGATCAGTGAAGAGGCGGGGCCAGGAGCTCGGACTCGACCCCCGCAACCTCAACTAGGTGAGTACAACTAGGTGAGTACACACGCCAACACACACACACACACACACACACACACACACACCAACACACACCCGAAGGTGTGGGGAGGCAAAAACTATGTGCAACAGAGAATGGAAAAGGTACAGGAGGCATAGGACCCAGGAAAACAAGGAGATTAGTAGAAGAGCCAGAAACGAGTATGCACAGATAAGGGGGGAGGCCCAGCGACATATGAAACGACATAGCATCGAAAGTCAAATCTGACCTGAAACTGCTGTATAGCCACATTAGGAGGAAGACAACAGTCAAGGACCAGGTGATAAGGCTGAGGAAAGAAGGTGGAGAACTCACAAGAAACGATCAAGAGGTATGTGAGGAGCTCAACACGAAAATTTAAGGAAGTATTTACAGTAGAGACGGGAAAGGGGACTCTGGGGGACAGACCAGATGGGGACACCAGCAAGGAATACACCAACAAGTGTTGGACGACATACATACAGATGAGGACGAGGTGAAGAAACTGCTAAGGGACATCGATACCTCAAAGGCAATGGAACCGGACAACATCTCTCCGTGGGTCCTTAGAGGGGGAGCAGATATGTTGTGCGTGCCACTTACCACAATCTTCAACACTTTCCCTGGAAACTGGGCAACTACCTGGGGTATGGAAGACGGAAAATGTAGTTCCCATTTTTAAAAAAGGAGACAGAAAAGAGGCACTAAACTATTAGACCTGTGCCATTGACGTGTTAGTATGCAAAATTATGGAGAAGATTATCAGGGAGAGGGGTGGAGCACCTGAACGGAACAAGAGTGTAAATGCCAACCAGCACGGATTCACGGAAAGGGGAAAATCCTGTTGTCAAAAACCTTCTGGAGTTTTATGATAAAATAACAGAAGTAGACACGAGAGAGAGGGTGGGTTGATTGCATCTTCTTGGACTGCAAGAAGGCCTTGACACAGTTCCTCACAAGAGATTAGTGCAGAAGCTAGGCATCAGGCGCATATAACAGGGAAAGGGCACTGCAATGGGTCAGAGAATACCTGACAGGGAGGCAACAACGAGTCATGGTACGTAAAGATGTATCACAGTGGGCACCTTGACGAGCGGGGGCCACAGGGGTCGGTCCTAGGACCAGTGCTATTTTTGGTATATGTGAACGACATGATGGAAGGGTTAGACTCAGAAGTGTCCCTGTTTGCAGATGATGTGAAGTTAATGAGGGGAATTAAATATGATGGGGACCAGGCAGGACTTCAAAGAGACCTGGACAGACGGACACCTGGTCCAGCAAATGGCTTCTCGAATTTAATCCTGCCAAATGCAAAGTCATGAAGATAGGGAAGGGCACAAAAGGGACTACAGACAGAGTATAGGCTAGGTGGCCAAAGACTGCAAAACCTCACTTAAGTGAGAAGATCTTGGGGTGAGTAAACACCGAGCATGTCCCCGGGAAGCACACATCAATCAGATAACTGCTGCAGCATAGGGGCGCCTGGCAAACCTGAGAACAGCATTCCGATACCTTAGTAAGGAATCATTCAAGACACTGTACACCGGGGTATGTCAGGCCCATACTGGAGTATGCAGCACCTGTTTGGAACCCGCACATTGATAAAGCACGTCAAGAAACTAGAGAAAGTACAAAGGTTTGCGACAAGGTTAGTTCCAGAGCAAAGGGGAATGTCCTATGAAAAAAGTTTAAAGGGAAATCGGCCTGACCACACTGGAGGACAGGAGGGTCAGGGAGACATGATAACGACATATAAAATAATGCGTGGAATAGACAAGGTGGACAAAAACAGGATGTTCCCCGGGAGGGGACACAGAAACAAGAGGCCACAATTGGAAGTTGAAGACACAAATGAGTCAGAGAGATAGTAGGAAGTAATTTCTTCAGTCATAGAGTTGTAAGGCAGTGGAATAGCCTAGAAAATGACGTAGTGGAGGCAGGAACCATACACAGTTTTAAGACGAGGTTTGATAAAGCTCATGAGCGGGGAGAGAGAGGGCCCAGTACAACCGGTGAAGAGGCGGGGCCAGGAGCTAAGACTCGACCCCTGCAACCACAAATAGGTGAGTACAAATAGGTGAGTACACACACACACACACACAACACACACACACACCACCACCACACACACATACACACACATACACACACTCACACACACACACACACGCCAAACTCACACACACAACACACACACAACACACACACACACCACACCACACACACACACACACACACACCACACAAACACAAAACCACACACAAAACAACACACACACACCCCACATAACACACACACAAAACACACACCACACACCCCAAACCACACACACACGCACACACACACACACACACACACACACACACACACACGCCAACACAAAACACACACACACACACACACACACACACACACACGCACAACAACACACACCAACACACGCACACACACAGTAGCGGGGGTTCCGTGGGGTGAAGACGTGGGTAACAAAGGCTTAGAGATCCTTAGCGTTGTATGGCGTGCAAAAACAGTTGGGCAATAATCAGTGGTAGTGGAACGTCAGTGAACAATACTACGAGTGATAATTAAAGTTATTAGTTAAAGAAAGTGAGAGGAAAGCTGAAATCATAATATTTCAAAGTGCAAACCGTTGGGGGTCTTAGGTAGCGGTAGGCCTGAAGAAGTGACGTCACGACAAGTTGTGTGCCATTATACATATAAAGTGAAGTGTATTTTATGTGAAGGTATACAATCATCAGTGAAGAGTGAAATCGCGTGAGGAAGCGGGATGTATGAGAATATATGGTTATAATCATCAAGGGTGAAGGATCTCCAAAATAGGGATTTAAGGCCTACGTACGACGACTTCGTCATCAGCAGCTGGCAACTGTCACCGCAAGTTTATTCGCCTATTTGTGGTTTGCTGTTGATGGCCCTGGCTGGCCTTGCATACTGTTTGATACTGGTCCTCACTCCTGCAAGCTATTACCAGAATTAGAATAGAAATAGCATAGACATAGAGAATATAGTGTTGACGAGTGTGAGAAGGTAGGTGGGACAAGCTTTTAAGGGGCAACATTGTAAGACGGTGCTAGGGTCAGGCCCCAGGAGGGTTGTGTCAGGTCACAAGAAGTTGCGGCCAGTCATTACACCGCATAAGACTCTCTCTCACACCACACACACACACACTCACACACACACACACATGCACACACGCACACGGCAGTAAATACTCCCGGTAGTTATTAGCAGTAAGAATACTTAGGAAGCTGGGAAGTCCTCTCTAAATGTGAACAAGGAAAATAATAATAACCAGCAACAATTAATATGTAAATCCAAAAAAGGGCAATAAGTGGAGAGTTAGATAACTGGGAAAGATTAAATGACACTAAATTTGTGTCTACACGACGGATCTTTCAACCACACAACCTACCCCCCTAACCCTCCCTCCCTCCACACAAGCACACACAACAAGGGTAGGCACACACACACTCACACACACACACACACACACACACACACACACACACACACACACACACCCCACACACGCACACACACACACACACCACTACACACACACATACACACACATACATACATAAACACATACACACACAACACAAACACACACACACACACACACACACCACATCCCAAACACACACAAAACACACCCAAAACACACACACCCCCACACACACACACACCACACCCCACACACCAAAACACCACACACACACCACACACACACACACACACACACAACCCCACACATACACACCCCACACATACACACCCCACACACACACACACACAACCACACACACGCACCACACACCCCACACCATACACACACACCACACACACAACCCACACACACACACCACACAAAACTCCACACACACACAACACACACACCACACACACACCACACACACACAAAAACCACACACACACACACACCACACCACACACACCACACACACACACCACACACACACACACCACACACCCCAAAACCCCACACACACGCACATACACACCTCCACACACCCTCCACCACTTGACACAAACACTTGACATAAACACGTACCCCCCCTCCCAAACCCAAACCTCTCCCCTTCCCTAACCACCTCACCTTAGCCACCTACCCCGCCCCCAAACCACCTAACCCCCCCCCAAGCCGTCTAACCCCCCTAACTACCTCCCTCCCTCCAAAAAACCATCCCCCCCCTCCCCCATAACCATCCATCCCCTCTCTCCCCCAAACCATCTAACCCTCTCCCCCAACTATCTCTACCCCTCCAAAACCATCCTCCCCTCCCCCAAAAACCATCCATCCCCTTCCTAACCACTATTCCCTCCCCCTAACCGGGATGAGGACAAGGGGCCCCAAGGACGAATCTGGGAGGGAGGAATGGAGGTAGAGCTCAAAAAAAGGGAGGAAGACTGGGGAAGGAGACTAGATGAGCGGGAAAAGGGGAAGATGGAAGAGAGGTTAGCAGCAGAATGCAGAAGGTGGAAGAAACAGGCTACAGCAGCAGAAATCAAGATAGAGAGATTTGAAGAGGAGCTGAGACATCTGAAACAGCACAGAGACAAAGATAAAACAGAAGTAGCATCGGCAATGGCTACATCAAACACAGACAAAAAGGTCTGAAGGAAGCAGGAAACTAAACTGTATGCAGAGGTCCTGTCAAACCCACATGGGGCCAAAACAAAGACAGGGAGCACACTTGGACAGAATGAGAGGTTTGGGAAGACATTGCAGGAACTAGGACATGTGCAGGACCTTAACCAGATACCTGTGGGGGCCAGGAGCAGGTGAGCAGGAAGGGTAAACCAAGAAGCATAGGGGCCATAACTAGGGAAGGGACTGAAGGAAGGAACACTCCACGAGAAGGAACTAAAAACACATCAGAGGATGCAATGGGAGTCACAGTGGGAGGTGGAAAGGGAAAGATCCCTGTTTGTCTTGGGCTAGACGAAGCTAAAGGGGGAAAAATATGAGAAAGAAAGCAGGAGGAGAAAAAAGCGATTGAAGAATCATGAAGGTGATAGGCGAGGGGGACATGACCCCGGGGGCAAATTTTCGGAGAATTGGGTGGTTCACAAAGAAAAGAAATTTGGCCTCTCAAAATAATTTTCAAGGCAGAAAAAACCCGAACCATGATCCCGCAGGAGAAAGCATGGCTGAGAGGCAAGCGGACTTCGGATGTGTACCTCGATCGAGACAGAACACAGGACGAAAGGAAGACAATGAAAGAGAGAGTTTTAAAAACGAAAGGAGAAATGGGGAGGATATGAAAAAGGAGAGCAGAATAAACCAGGATCAAATGGAAAGGACAAGCGCACCCCCCCGAAACACCTGCAGAAGGACTCCAGCCACGACACCCCCAAGGCAACTGAACAATCCAAACCAACCATCACACACAATCCCTCTGTTTCCACCCCCCGCACCACGTTACAGTATTAGAACAGAAGTTGAAGGTTTGGTACACAAATGCAGAAGGATTAACGAATAAACATGAGGAAAATGGCAATAAAGAATCAATGAGAAGTCCCCAGACATCATACCAGTTACAGAAACAAAACTCACGGAGACAAAAACAGATGCCCAAACTTCCCACCAGGATACCAATCATGAGGGAAAAATAGAAGGGGCAGGGGGGAGGTGGGGTTGCTCTGCTCGTAAAAAAACAGATGAAAATTTGAGAAAATGGAAGGCATAGATGAGACGGGAGAAAGAGACTACATAGCAGTACAAATTAGTCTGGGGAACACAAAGTGGTCATTGCAGTGATGTATAATCCACCACAGAACTGGGAGGAGGCCAAGAGAGGAATATGAAGAGAGCAACGAGCAATGGTGGACACACTTGCTGAGGTGGCAAGAAGAGCTCACTCCAGCAGAGCAAAGTTGCTGGTTATGGGGGGTTTCAACCACAGGGGGATTGACTGGGAAAACCTGGAGCCACATGGGGGTCCCGAAACATGGAGAGCCAGGATGTTGGACGGGTGCTGGAAAACCTCATGCACCAACATGTTAAGGACACTACCAGAGTGAGAGGGGGGGATGAAAAACAGCAAGATTGGACCTTGTGTTTTACCCTGGGCAGCTCAGACATTGAGGACATCAAGTAGAGAGTCCCCTAGGAGCTAGCGACCACGTGGTTCTGTGCTTTGAATACATAGTAGAGCTGCAAGTGGAGAGAATAACAGGAGTTGAATGGGAAAAGCCTGACTATAAAAGAGGGGACTACATAGGGTTGAAGAACTTCCTGCGGGAGGGCTAGTGGGACAGAGAACTGGCAGGAAAGCCAGTAAAATTAAATGATGGAATATGTAACAACAAAATGCAAGGAGGCAGTGGAAAGGTTTATTCCCAAGGGCAAAAGTAACAACGGGGAAAACCAGAACGAGCCCCTGGTTTAACCCGAC
Source organism: Cherax quadricarinatus (assembly GCF_026875155.1). Lineage (NCBI taxonomy): Eukaryota > Metazoa > Arthropoda > Malacostraca > Decapoda > Parastacidae > Cherax > Cherax quadricarinatus. Next base: position 25,638,660 of record NC_069472.1, read on the forward strand.
GTTGTAAGGAGGCAAAAACAAAGTGCAATAGAGAATGGAAAAAGTACAGAAGGCAGAGAACACACGAAAATAGGGAGACCAGTCGCAGAGCCAGGAATGAGTATGCACAGGTAAGGAGGGAGGCCCAGCGACAGTATGAAAATGACATAGCATCAAGAATCAAGACTGACACGAAACTGTTTGTAAGCCACATCAGGAGGAAGACAACAGTCAAAGACCATGGTGATCAGATTAAGGGCAGAAAGGGGGAGAACTCACAAGAAAATGATCAGGAGGTATGTGAGGAGCTGAACAGGAGATTTAAGGAAAGTTTTTTACAGTAGAGACAGGAAGGGCTGTGGGAAGCAGCACAGAAGGGAACATCAAGAGGGAATATACAAACAAGTGTTGGATGACATACGAAAAATGAGGAGGAGGTGAAGAAGTCTTAATGACCTTGACACCTCAAAGGCGATGGGACCGGACAACATCTCCCCATGGGTCCTTAGAGAAGGAGCAGAGATGTGTGCGTGCCTCTAACCACAACTTCAACACATCCCTTTAAACTGGGCAACTACCTGAGAAATGGAAGACAGCTAATGTAGTCCCCATATTTAAGAAAGGAAACAGAAAACGAGGCGCTAAACTACAAACCTGTGACTCTGACATGTATTGTGTGCAAAGTCATGGAGAAGATTATCAGGAGGAGAGTGGTGGAACACCTGGAAAGGAACAAGATTATAAATGAAAACAGCATGGGTTCATGGAAGGCAAATCTTGTATCACAAACCTCCTGGAGTTTTATGACAAGGTAACAGAAGTAAGACACGAGAGAGAGAGGGTGGGTAGATTGCGTTTTCCTAGACTGCAGGAAGGCCTTTGACACAGTTTCCTCACAAGAGATTAGTGCAGAAGCTGGAGGATCAGGCGCATGTAAAAGGGAGGGCACTGCAATGGATAAGGGAATACCTGACAGGGGCAGCAACGAGTCATGGCACGTGAAGAGGTTCACAGTGGGCGCCTGTTACGAGCGGGGTCCCACAGGGTCAGTTCTAGGACCAGTGCTATTTTTGATATATGTGAACGACATGATGGAATTAATAGACTCTGAAGTGTCCCTGATCGCAGATGACGTGAAGTTGATGAGAAGAATTAAATCGGACGAGGATGAGGCAGGACTGCAAAGAGACGTGGACAGGCTGGACCATGTGGTCCAGAAACTGGCTTCTCGAATTCAATCCAGCCAAATGCAAAGTCATGAAGATTGGGGAGGGGCAAAGAAGACCGCAGACAGAGTATAGGCTAGGTGGACAAAGACTACGACCTCACTCAGGAGAAAGACCTTGGGGTGACCATAACACCGAGCACATCACCGGAGGCACACATCAACCAAATAACTGCTGCAGCATACGGGCGCCTGGCAAACCTGAGAATAGCGTTCCGATACCTTAATAAGGAATCGTTCAAGACACTGTACACTGTGTATGTTAGGCCCATACTGGAGTATGCAGCACCAGTCTGGAAACCCACACCTGGTCAAGCACGTCAAGAAGTTAGAGAAAGTACAAAGGTTTGTAACAAGGCTAGTCCCAGAGCTCAAGGGAATGTCGTACGAGGAAAGGTTAAGGGAAATCGGACTGACGACACTGGAGGACAGAAGGGTCAGGGGAGTATGATAACGACATACAAGATACTGCGGGGAATAGACAAGGTGGACAGAGATAGGATGTTCCAGAGAGGGGACACAGGGACAAGGGGTCACAACTGGAAGCTGAAGACTCAGACGAGTCACAGGGACGTTAGGAAGTATTTCTCAGTCATAGAGTTGTCACCAAGTGGAATAGCCTAGCAAGTGAAGTAGTGGAGGCAGGAACCATACATAGTTTTAAGAAAAAGGTATGACAAACCTCAGGAAGCAGAGAAGAGAGGACCCAGTAGCGATAAATGAAGAAGCGGGGCCAGGAGCTGAGTCTCGACCCCTGCAACCACAATTAGGTGAGTACAATTTAGGTGAGTACTCACACACCACACACACACACACACACACACACACACACACACACACACACACACACACACACCACAACAACACACACACCCCACACACACACACACACACACACACACACACACACACACACACACTGTGGGGGGGGAAAAAGGTCAGAGCTTCTTAATGTCCTTCACTGGTATTCGGACAAGATCATAAAAGTAATTTGTTATAGTCGGTAAAGGCAATAACACAGAGTGCTCTCCTGGACAGGGGACACAGAGCTAGAGTGCACCACAGTGCTCAAGATGCCGCGGCTTCTTGGTCACCTCCTTCAAGATGTTAACAGGGAGACGTTTCTTTGTCTGCGCCTGATGCTGCTGCAGCATCTTTTCATCTCGTCGCGACCTCAAGATGCTGAACATTAAAATGGTATAAAATGCCGACAGATTGTTAGGTAAGACACATATGCAACAGTTAGGTATCTTTATTTCGAAACGTTTCGCCTACACAGTAGGCTTCTTCAGTCGAGTACAGAAAAGTTGATAGAAGCAGAAGATACTTGAAGACGATGTAATCAGTCCATCACCCTTAAAGTTTTGAGGTGGTCAGTCCCTCAGTCTGGAAAAGAGCATTGTTCCGTTGTCTGAAACAATATGAAGTTGAAGTGACAGGATGGAGCCTTTATATAGTGCCAGGAGGTGAGACGTAGGTTGCTTTGGGAGGGCAGGTCCCTCTCAAACCCAGCCGTTCTCACTAGTAGAGGTCAAAGTTGATGGTCTGTACCAAGATACCCTTGTGTTGCAGTGTCTGACAGAATGAACATTAAAATGGTATAAAATACCGACAGATTGTTAGGTAAGACACATATGCAACAGTTAGGTATCTTTATTTCGAAATAAAGATACCTAACTGTTGCATATGTGTCTTACCTAACAATCTGTCGGTATTTTATACCATTTTAATGTTCATTCTGTCA
>NC_069472.1:25646607-25721607 GCF_026875155.1 Cherax quadricarinatus
GTGTATGATGTGTGTGTGTGTGTGGTGTGTTTGTGTGTGTGTGTATGCGTGTGTGTGTAGTGGGTGTGTGTGTGTGTGTGTGTGTGTCCTGAGTGTGTGTGTGTGTGTGTGTGTATGTGTGGGTGTGTGTGTGGTATTGTGTGTATGTGTTGTGTGTGTGTGTGTGTGTTTGTGTGTGTGTCGTGTGTGTGCGCTGTGTATGTGTGTGTGTGTGTGTGTATTGTGTGTGTGTATGTGTTTTGTGGTGTGTGTGTTTGTGTGTGTGTGTGTGTTACTCATCCTAGTTGTACTCACTAGTTGAGGTGCGGGGGGTTCGAGTCCGAGCTCCTGGCCCCGCTCTTCACTGAATCGCTATAGGTCTCTCTCCTGAGCCGTGAGTTTATCATACCTCTGCTTAAGCTATGTATGGATCTGCCTCCACTACATCGCTTCCCCAAAACTATTCCACTTACTGACTACTCTGGGCTGAAGAAATACTTCCTAACCATCCCTGTGATTTCATCTGTGTCTTCAGCTTCCAACTGTGTCCCCTTGTTTACTGTGGTCCAATCTCTGGAAACATCCTGTCTTTGTCCACCTTGTCAATTCCTATCAGTATTTTGTATGTCGTTTTCATGTCCCCTCTATCTTCTCATGTCCTACAGTTGTCGTCAGGTTGTTTTCCCTTAACCTCTCCTCGTAGGTACATTCCTCTGTATGCTCTCGGGACTAGTCTTGTTGCCAAAACTTTGCTCACTTTCTCTAGTTTCTTTACGTGCATGGCTTGGTGTGGGTTCCAAAACTCGGGTGCCGGCATACCTCCAATATTGCGGCCAACGTATACGGTGTACATGGTCTGAAACGATTCTATTAAGATGTGGGAATGCTGTTCATGGGGGAAAGGGGGGTTAGCTAGGCGCCACCCTATGCTAGCAGGCTGGTTATTTGGTTTGATGTGAGGACTTCAGGAGATGTGCCTGGTGTTTTACTAAACCCAAGATCTTTTTGTGATTTTCCCCCTTCTTTGGGAGTGAGGTTTTGTAGTCTCTGACACCTCCTAGAATGTACTCCGTCTGCCGGCCTTCTTTGCCCTTCCCCAATCTTCATGACTTTGCATTCGGTGGGATGAACTCCATGTGCCCAATTGCTGGACCAGGTCTGCAGCCTGTCAGATCCCTTTGTAGTTCTGCTCGGTCTTCGATCGAGCGTATTCTTCTCTTCAAATTCGTACATCTGCAAATGGGGACCACCTCCTAGAGTCTATTACCTTCCGTCATGTCGTTACAAATACCAGAAACACTGCACTGTCCTAGACTGACCCACTGCGGGACCCCGTCTGCGGTCACAGGTGCCCACTCTGACACCTTCGCCACGATACCATGATCGCTGGCTGTCTTCTGACAAGTATTCCCCTGATCCATTGTAGTGCCATCCCTGTGAACCCTGCTTGGTCCTACCAGTTTTTGCAAAATCTCTTGTGTGGAACTGTGTCAAACGCCTTCTTGCAGTCCAAGAAAATGCAAGAATTGCAATGTGTGTGTCGTGTGTGTGTTGTGTGTGTGTGTGGTGTGTTGTCTGTGTGTGTGTGTGTGTGTGTGTGTGTGTGTGTGTGTGGTGTGTGTGTGGCCATGTTGTGTTGTGTGTTTTGTGTGTGTGTGTGTATGTGTGTATTGTGTGTTGTGTGTGTATGTGTTGGTGTGTGTATGTGTGTGTGTGTGTGTATGTGTGTGTTGTTGTCGTGTGTGTGTGTGTGTGTTGTGTGTATGTGTGTGTGTGTGTGTAGTGTATGTGTGATCGTGTGTTTGTGTGTCGTGTGTGTGTGTGTGTTGTGTGTGTATGATTGTGTGTGTGTGTGTGTGTATGTGTGTGTGTTGTGTGTGTGCTGTGTATGTGTGTAGTGATGTGTGTGTGTGTGTGTGTGGGTATGTGTTGTGTGTGTGTGTGTGTGTGTATGTGTGTGTTGTGTATGTGTGTGTGTGTGTGTCTGTGTGTTGTGTGTCGTGTGTGTGTGTGTGTGTGTGTGTGTGTGTGGTGTGTGTGGTGTGGTGTATGCGTGTGTGTGTGTGTGTGTGTATGTGTGTGTGTGTGTGTAGTGTTGTGTGTGTGTGTGTGTGTGGTGTGTGTATGTGCGCTTGTTGTGTGTCATGTGTGTGGTGTGTGTGTGTGTGTGTATGTGTCGTGTGTGTGCTGTGTGGTGTGTGTTGTGGTGTGTGTGTGTGTGTGTGTGTGTGTGTGTGTGTGTGTGTGATGTGTGTGTGTGTGTGTGTAAGACGTCCCATTAAAACTTGTTTCTCCTGGTCTGTCACTTCAGCAGTTCTCTATAATTAAAACTCGGCAGTCGTGAATTTTGTCGTTCAACTGCATTTAAACCACTGTTCACTTTTTATACTCCGATCTATATATATAAAAAAAAATGTTTCTCAGCAAAACTTTTGCTATTAGAGAATTTCTATACACGATTTTTCAAGATGCAATACGTCTTTTTTCTTTTCTTCTTTCCGGTCCAATTTTCGAAAGGCAAATGAGTTGGCAAGTGCGTAGCTGAGCGATGATTTTTTTCCTTTAGCTTATTATGGAGTGAGTCAACATTGGCCGGCTAATTAGTGGATTTTTATGATGTTGCTGATCACTGACTCGAGGGATTTCTTGGTAATTAAAGATTGCATAGAGTTGCTCTTCCGTTTACTCCTGCTCCTCAGAACCACCCACCACTATAACCACTCAATATAATAAAAAATAATAATAATAATAATAATTATTAATAATAATAATATAATAATAATATAATATTTAATCTTTATTTCTACAGTAACATGTAAGGGTATACAGTCTAGCTGACCATTAATAAATAACACTGCATAAAAAAAAAACTTGTTATGGCAGCGGCATTTCGGGCACATAATTACGGTCAGTTTTAGTTTTGTCCCTGGATGCGACCCATCACACGTCCACTAACACCCAGGTACCCATTTTACACTGATGGGAATGAACATGGGACAACAGGGTGTTTTATGGAAATACGTTCTTAATGTTTTCCAGCCGTACCGGAGATTCGAAATCCGGACTCTGTGTGTGAGCCGAGTGCGCTAGCGATCGTCCTCGGTGACCACACTCCATCACCTCCTTTTCACCACACTCCATCACCAACCTACCAACTACTCCAATCACACCACTACATCTTCACCATCACTCAGCAAAGCTAGGAAATCCGATTGACGGAGGGAATTGAATGGAGGACTCTGACATTCATGGATGGAGGGAGCACTAAACCATCGGGGTCACACAGTGTGCCTCGGGGAATGGAAGACAATCAGGTTTGATTATCCAAGAAACTGAAAGCGCAGACCAGGGTTGCTCAGATCAAGAGCCCTTACACCAGCATCAAGGATCCTCAAAGAAGCCAAGGGAAACTTCCCTTGAAGGGGAAAGTAGCTATTAAAGCCAGAAGAACTACTGCTTCATAATATTCTATAGGATATAGATGTGTAAGGTCAGTTGGTCCCATATCTTTCACGCATGTCGCTGGCCACACATGAGGGCAAAATATGCGTTTGAGGGCACGCACCAGAGGGACAAATATGCGTTGAGGGGCCGCCTTTAGAGGGGCCAAAAACCCAATTATGCGGTGATGTTGGCCGCACACCAGAGGGCCAAAATATGCGTTTTTGTTGAGGGGGCCGCCCACCAGAGGGCCAAATTCGGTTGAGGGCCGCACCAGAGGGCCAATTATGGAGTGATGGCCGCACAGTGTGCCAATTATGCGGTGAGGGCCGCAACTGAGGGCCAAATATGCGGTGTGAGCCGCACCCATTGAGGATTACAGGGTGAACTAAGTCAGCCAGCTGGCCACATAGCAGTGCAATAAATTAATTAGTAAATATCCTCATAGACTTAGTTATTGTTATTGTAATTCTGAGCACCTAAAACCTTTTGGACAATACAGCGCTGTTGGACTTGAGATTAATCAGGACGATAGGAATGAAATGATGAATAATGATACAAATCACTGTGTAACAGTATCAGGAGAAAAATGAACTGTATCACAAAATAATTAATCTCTGGAAGGACATATGAGATGCATTTTATTGCTCCTAAAATAGTCTCCTGTGTTGTGGTTGTGTTTATTTATCAACTTGTAAGTATTGGTTTTATGATGCTTCTTTAGGGCTCACGAATGTGGTGGTGATGGTTGTTGGTGTTGTTGTTGTTGTTGTTGTTGGTGGTGGTGGTGGTGGTGGTGGTGGTGGTGGTGGTGCTGATGTTGTTGTTGGTGGTGGTGGTGTGGGTCGGTGGTGGGTGTTGGTTTTTAATATTGATGGTGGTGGTTGGTGTGGTGGTGTTGATGCGTAGTGTTGGTGGTGGTTGTTGGTGGTGGATGTTCGTGGTGGTGTTGATGGTGGTGTTGGTGACTGGTGTTGGCGGGTTGGCTGTTGATGGTGGTGTGGTGATGGTGTGGTGGTGGTGTTTGGTGGTGGTTGTTGGTGATGGTGTGGTGGTGGTGTTGGTGGTGTTGGGGTGGTGTTGGTGGTGTGTTGGTGGTGGTTGTTGGTGGTGGTTTGCTTGGTGGTGCGTGTTGATGGTGGTGTTGGTTGTGGTGTTGGTGGTGGTGTTGGTGGTGGTGTTGGTGATGGTGTTGGTGGTGGTGCTGGTGGTGGTGTTGGTGGTGGTGTTGGTGGTGGTGTTGGTGATGGGTTGGTGGTGGTGTTGGCGGTGGTGTTTGGTGGTAGTGTTGGTGGTGGTGCTGGTGGTGGCGTTGGTGGTGGTGGTGGTGGTGGTTTTTGGTGATGGTGTTGGTGGGGGTGTTGGTGGTGGTTTTGGTGGTGGTGTTGGTGGTGGTGTTGGTGAGGTTGTTGGTGGTGGTGTTGGTGGTGGTGTTGGTGGTGGTGTTGGTGGTGGTGTTGGTGAGGGTGTTGGTGGTGGTGTTGGCGGGGGTGTTGGTGGTAGTGTTGGGGGTGGTGCTGGTGGTGGCGTTGGTGGTGGTGGTGGTGGTGGTGTTGGTGATGGTGTTGGTGGTGGTGTTGGTGGTGGTTTTGGGTTTGGTGGTGTTGGTGGTGGTGTTGGTGATGGTGTTGGTGGTGGTGTTGGTGGTGGTGTTGGTGGTGGTGTTGGTGGTGGTGTTGGTGATGGTGTTGGTGTGGTGTTGGCGGTGGTGTTTTTGGTTGTTGGTGGTGGTGCTGGTGGTGGCGTTGGTGGTGTGGTGGTGTGGTGTTGGTGGTGGTTTTGGTGGTGGTGTTGGTGTGGCTGGGGGTTTGGCTTTGGTGGTGGTGGTGGTGGTGGTGTGGTGTTGGTGGTGTATAGTACTGGTGGTGGTAGTTTCATCAGACTACTACCCTTGTAAATGTCTGTGTGTCACTGGCTCGCAGATCCACGAGCTCCATCTGAAATGCTTCACTTGGCTCATCTGATGAAATTTCAAGTGAATTATGAAACATTCTTACCTCCTGCCAATGCTCTTGGAAATCACCAAATCTTTTCCCAAAGGTCACTTTGCAGGAGTCTCAGTGTTTCGACGCATCTTCCTATTGGGATCTGTGAATTCCTTCCCTTGGCCGATAATTTTTACAGTAGGAAATGTGTAAAAAATTATACTTATTGACCTGCTCCACACTGACCTGCTACCCTTCAAGAGTTTTCACTTCAGTATGCATGTCAGACTTCAGTTTTCCTTTACCCTGCAACCCTTAGAATCAAATTATTCAAATATTCTTTTGCATCAACCAAGAAAGTCAGGTCCCAAATATTCTTCTGCGTCAACCAGGAAAACTAGATCCCGAATATTCTTTTGCATCAACCAAGAAAGCCAGATCCCAAATATTCTCTTGCATCAACGACCATGGTGCTGAACTCTTCTCCAGGCTGAGGCACTGACCACCACCATAGTGCTGAACTCTTCTCCAGGCTGAGATACTGACCACCATCATAGTGCTGAACTCTTCTCCAGGCTGAGGCACTGACCACCACCATAGTGCTGAACTCTTCTCCAGGCTGAGGCACTGACCACCATCATAGTGCTGAACTCTTCTCCAGGCTGAGGCACTGACCACCATCACAGTGCTAAACTCTTCTCCAGGCTGAGGCACTGACCACCATCATAGTGCTAAACTCTTCCCCGGCTGAGGCACTGACCACCATCACAGTGCTAAACTCTTCTCCAGGCTGAGGCACTGACCACCATCACAGTGCTAAACTCTTCTCCAGGCTGAGGCACTGACCACCATCACAGTGCTAAACTCTTCTCCAGGCTGAGGCACTGACCACCATCACAGTGCAAAAACTTTTTCTCCAGGCTGAGGCATGACCACCATATTTTGCTGAACTCTTCTCCAGGCTGAGGCACTGACCACCATCATAGTGCTGAACTCTTCTCCAGGCTGAGGTACTGACCACCATCATAGTGCTGAACTCTTCTCCAGGCTGAGGCACTGACCACCATCATAGTGCTGAACTCTTCTCCAGGCTGAGGTACTGACCACCACCACAGTGCTAAACTCTTCTCCAGGCTGAGGGACTGACCACCTCAAATACTTTTCTCCAAGGTTGATGGACTGATACATCATCTTTATTTCATTTCCACTGCTCCTTTAGTATCTAACTAAAGAAGCCTAATGTGTAGGCGAAACGTTTCATACTAAAGATACCCAACTGCTGCACATGCGTCTTAATCTTCAGACTTTATCATGGTACAACACGTCTCTACAGGTCGCATCTTCCTCACACAATAAGCTGTGAAAATGACGACTCTTTAAGCCATGATATAAAAATTCAAAATGAACACTAGGATACTCATCACATTTTCAAAGAATCTAACAGCCGAAGCCTGATGGTGAATAATGTACTGAAAAAACGTTCAGCTTCAATTCATTTTTCATTTTTTTCTTTGCAGATATAAAAGTCTTGCGTTTAACTATTATTCAGTGCACTAGCACACTCCTCATGTGAATTTTAAATTATTTCCTTACCAGTGTCGGAGGAGAAAGCAACTAGTGTAGAGTGTTACATCGAAATTCTTACGGTACGATTTTCTAACCAGTGTCTGTGTGAGGGGGGAGTTAGGTTAGGATAATAATAATAATAATAATAATAATAATAATAATAATAATTATTATTATTATTATTATTATTATTATTATTATTATTATTATTATTATTATATTATTATTATTATATATTTCTACCAGTATTTTATACAACTTATACAGACCATAGTTGACATCAGTGACTTGTTATATAGAAAACCACTTGTTATGTAGAACATTTCTATCTGGAGTCAACCTGGAGGGTATTCCTGGGATCAACGCCTCCGCGGCTCGGTCCACGACCAGGACTCCCAGTGGATCAGGGCCTGATCAACCAGTTTGTTATTGCTGGCCGCACGTAGTTCAGCATACGAACCACAGCCCGGTTGATCTGGCACTGACTTTAAGTATCCGTCCAGCTCTCTCTTGAAGGCAGCCAGGGTCTATTTCGGGCAAATTAGGTTAATTTTGTCCTAAGGATGTGACCTGCTCCCGTCAGCTAACACCCAGGTACCTATTTTACTGATAGGTGAATATGGACAACGCCCCGAATGTTTCCACCCATACCGGCGATCGAACCACGGACCTACATATGTGAGCTGAGTGCGCTCACACACGGACAATAACAATGACAACGACTATTACAGAACAAGACACAGGGACAGAACAAGACACAGGGACAGAACAAGACACAGGGACAGAACAAGACACAGGGACAGAACAAGACACAGGGGCAGAACATGACACAGGGACAGAACAAGACACAGGGACAGAACAAGACACAGGGACAGAACAAGACACAGGGACAGAACAAGACACAGGGACAGAACAAGACACGGGACAGAAAAAAGACACAGGGACAGAACAAGACACAGAGAACAAGACAAGAGAACAAGACACAGGGACAGAACAAGACACAGGGACAGAACAAGACACAGGGAAAGAACAAGACACAGGGACAGAACAAGACACAGGGACAGAACAAGACACAGAGAACAAGACACAGAGAACAAGACACAGGGACAGAACAAGACACAGGGACAGAACAAGACGCAGGGAAGAACAAGACACAGGGAAGAACAAGACTTAGGGACTGAACAAGACACAGGGACAGAACAAGACACAGAGAACAAGACACAGGGACAGAACAAGACACAGGGACAGAACAAGACACAGGGACAGAACAAGACCCCAAGGGAAGAACAAGACTTAGGGACTGAACAAGACACAGGGACAGAACAAGACACAGAGAACAAGACACAGAGAACAAGACACAGGGACAGAACAAGACACAGGGACAGAACAAGACACAGGGAAGAACAAGACACAGGGACAGAACAAGACACAGGGACAGAACAAGACACAGGGAAGAACAAGACACAGGGACAGAACAAGACACAGAGAACAAGACACAGAGAACAAGACACAGAGAACAAGACACAGAGAACAAGATACAGAGAACAAGACACAGAGAACAAGACACAGAGAACAAGACACAGAGAACAAGACACAGAGAACAAGACACAGAGAACAAGACACAGAGAACAAGACACAGAGAACAAGACCCCAGAGAAAAAAGACACAGAGAACAAGACACAGAGAACAAGACACAGAGAGGAGAGAAACTCTCCTCGTAACAAAGTTACTCTCAGTAAGAGCTTCATTAAGGTGTTTAATGCGACATTAAAACTCTTACTTAACGAAACATATTTTTGATATATACTTCTATGTGTCTAGTTATAGCGTATCTTTGATGAACAACACTGACAGTTGTACCACACTGACAGTTGTACCACACTGACAGTTGTACCACACTGACAGTTGTACCACACTGACAGTTGTACCACACTCACAGTTGTACCACACTCACAGTTGTACCACACTGACAGTCGCACCACACTGACAGTCGCACTACACTGACAGTCGCATTACACTGACAGTCGCACCACACTGACAGTCGCACTACACTGAGAGTCGCATTACACTGACAGTCGCACCACACTGACAACTGCTTCACGCTGACAAGTGTGCCGGCTCATGGCTGATTCCCATTTCAAGTGGCCGCCCACAGCGCCCACAGCGCTTACATGCAGCTGAAAGCACCAGTCCCAGTTTCATCCTCTCAGACGCTCTCTCGGAAGCAATCATATTATCTTCAAGCTGAATCCTGTCTCACATATCACAAACAGCTCGCCCACACGCAGAGAGTGACAAAAAAAAATCGATCTTCTCAAGAATGTGAAGGAAGGATCCACTACTCTAAGGTGACGATCTTCTCACAAATGTGGAGGAATGATCCACTACTCTAAGGTGACGATCTTCTCACAAATGTGAAGGAAGGATCCACTACTCTAAGGTGACGATCTTCTCACGAATGTGAAGGAAGGATCCACTACTCTAAGGTGACGATCTTCTCACAAATGTGAAGGAAGGATCCACTACTCTAAGGTGACGATTTTTCTCACGAATGTGAAGGGAAAGGGTCCACTACTCTAAGGTGACGATCTTCTCACGAAAGTGAAGGAAGGATCCACTACTCTAAGGTGACGATCTTCTCACGAATGTGAAAAAGGAACATTCCAAAAATCTGTAAGGTTAAAGGTAGGATGGTTGTTTTAACAAAGGGAAGGACCTGGTTTCGATTTCCTGGTGGATTCCGACGTTTAGTTGGGAAATTTCCTTCTACCCGACTTTTTTTCCAACTGATTTTCTCTTTTATTCCTCTTTTTTTTCACTGCTGTACCTTTTTCACTATCGTTCCCTTTTTCGTTTTCATTCCCCTTTTCACTTTCATTTATTTTTCACTGTCATCCCTTTTTCACTGTCGTACCTTGTTCATCCCTTTTATAAATTCTATGACATTTTTTCAATGTGGTATGTAACATTTCTCTTGATTACTCTTTGCCATTAGCCAGAGGAAGAGATAGATAGATAGATATATAGATAGATAGATAGATAGAGAGAGAGAGAGAGAGAGAGAGAGAGAGAGAGAGAGAGAGAGAGAGAGAGAGAGAGAGAGAGAGAGAGAGAGTGAGTTTTGCTTTGCTATCCTTGCTTCAGATATCTTCATACTTTACAGATTAAGGACTATCCAATAGTGGATAGTCCTCAGAAAATAGCCTCGGTGTTCACATTAAAATCCTCTACTATCTATCTGGCTTTCCCACGTACTCCCATTCCAAAACTATATCACCACTAAATAAAAAAGGCACAATACCGTGACTTTGTAAATGGTCAAATCGGACCGTAACGTCGTTGTAAGCTTCTCTCTTTTATGTGCGGGTTATTTGTGTACTATATCACCACCTACTTTTAAACATTTCCGTCTTGATCCCATCAATCCCAGCTGCTGTACCCACTTTTAATTCTACCCACAGCCTCATGTAACTTCCCCACAACTTGCTCTCATTCTCATCCTCCCTGTCACTCCTCCTTCCCTCAATACAGCTGGTATTTACAAGAGGCAATAATATACGTGCTGGTTCTACCCTGGTGGCTTCTTTGTGTCGTTAGGTGATGCCAGTGTTAGTATCTTCCTCCCTTGTGTCTTGCCTATATTATCTCCAGAAGTCTTCTGTCCCTGATACCACTACCTGCACACTGTTGTTAACTCCTGCTGCTGCTGCTGCTGCTGCTGCTGCTCTCTCTCTCTCTCTCTCTCTCTCTCTCTCTCTTCCTTTCTCTCACACACAAAATAAGACAGGCGTCCCTCTTCTCCTTTTGTTTTACACACAATAGCAAGGACATGATTTCACGGTGTAATAAACACAATATTGGAATGGTAGCAGATTCCAGACAAGAATTTAGAGATGATTCCAGACAAGAATACAGAGATGATTCCAGACAAGAATACAGAGATGATTCCTTACAATAATCCAGAGACGATTCCAGACAAGAATCCAGAGATGATTCCAGACAAGAATCCAGAGATGGTTCCAGACAAGAATCCAGAGATTATTTCTTACAAGAATCCAGAGACGATTCCAGACAAGAATCCAGAGATGATTCCTTACAAGAATCCAGAGACGATTCCAGACAAGAATCCAGAGATGATTCCTTACAAGAGTCCAGAGACGATTCCAGACAAGAATCCAGAGATGATTCCAGACAAGAATCCAGAGATGATTCCTTACAAGAATCCAGAGACGATTCCAGACAAGAATCCAGAGATGATTCCACACAAGGATTCAGAGATAGTTCCAGAGATGATTCCTTACAAGAATCCAGAGACGATTCCAGACAAGAATCCAGAGATGATTCCAGATAAGAATCCAGAGATGATTCCTGACAAGAATCCAGAGACGATTCCAAGGAACAATCCAGTATAAATCCAAACATGATTGGATCTCCAGTTCTCGGTTCTTATCTAGGTATAATCTCAGAATAGTTACAGAGATTATCCCAGATCTATTTCAGGATATAGTTTCTTTCATAATTCCAAGAACAGATCTTCTCTACATTCCAAATTTATTTCACGGCATGATACCAAGGCGCAGTTCCAAGTGAAATTCCAGGGAATATTCAAAGTATATTCCAAGTCATTATTCTCTAGTAAAAATTATAAGAGAGCCAGGAGGAGGCGACAGGCCCACTCTGCGCTATTCTGAGAAAATACTTCTCATCACTCCTTCAGCTGCAACATCGCATAGCTCCTGATGACTCACTGAGAAGTGCGCAAGTACTTGAGCTAAAGATTTCCATCCCTCTGTGGCTTCTCTTGCCACGTCTCTTCCTCCAGAATCAAGAAAAGTTCTGTGTATGTGAATTCAGTGAGGGAACATAACGGTCACCTATGGGTAGGAGAGGTCGGTGAGGGGAGGCCTCATGGAGGAGGAGGCGGAGGTTGAGGGGTAAAACTGTCCCCCCTTCCCTTTCCCCAAACAGGCGCGTATACACCGTGTGCTCTTGTTACAACAATGGAGTGTTTGTTCACCGTGTGTATAGTGTATATAGTCTATAGTGTACAGTGCATAGTATGTGCATGGTATGCGCATAGCATGTGTAGTGTATAGGGGTGTGTCGTTGATAGTGGGGGCTGTGCACCGAGCATAGTGGTGTATAGTAACATGTGCACAGAGCATTGTGGTGTATAGTGATTTGTCCTGGGAGGGAGTGAGTGCCCTACTCCGCCTCATCACACATCTTCCACTCCTCCCTTTCTTCCACCACCAACCACAAGGACGGGAGACCCCTCTCCTCCCCCCACCACCACCATGAACCACATGCGGTATGTGCCATGCGCCATTTTCCCTTCAGCCGGGGCTTACCACACAGTTTGAGGTATGGCAGATGATGAAGCCAGCCAGCCACAAAGCCAGGGAAACAATGCACCCAACAATGAAAGAAGAGGCACATGTCAGGTGTGTGGAGAGTTTCGAGCACGCAACAGGGATGGCCGCATACGTGCACACAATGGGTGTGCGGGATCACATATGCCCCCAGCAGAGAGCAGTCCACAGCCTCCACAGGCAGATGACAATTCCAATTGCACAAGCACTAAGAGACAAGCATCCAACCAGGGACACCATAGCCATCAACGACAACCCTGAGGAAGACCCCATCACTGAACAATTAATTTTGCCAGAATCGGAAGTCTATAAGGCGATTGTGTCATTTCCAGCAGGATCTGCAGGATGTTACACTGGAATTCGACCTCAGCACCTCAAAGAGATGGTAAATCCAGTACTCGGTGAATCTGCATCAATTCTTCTCACCGAGTCAATAACTTTCGTCAACAATTGCCTGGCTGGGCTAATCCCAGAAGAAATTAAACTTTTCTTTTTTGGAGCCTCACTGTGCTTTGAAGAAGAGGGATGGGGGAATCAGACCCATTGCGGTTGGAAACACTCTTCGCCGTCTCGTTGCCAAAGCAGCAGTGAGAAATATTTGCCTAGAAGCCGCCACTTTAGTCCAGCCACACCAACTGGGCTTTGGGGTCTCTCAAGGCAGTGAAGCCGCAGCTCATGCCGCAAGGGCCTACATCAGGGACCTACCAGAAGACAAGGCCATAGTCAAACTTGATTTTAGAAATGCCTTTAATATGGTGAAGAGAGATGCTGTTTTGCCAGCTGTTCAGGATCGGTTCCCCAGCCTTTTTCCCTTCATTTCAGCCAGCTACAGCAAACCCTCAATTCTTTTGTTTGGAGAACATGAAATTCAATCATCAGAGGGTGTTCAGCAGGGTGACCCACTCGCTCCACTTCTCTTCTGCTTGGCAGTAAGAGAACTAACTTCCAGCCTACGCAGTGAGCTCAATATCTGGTACCTGGATGACGGCACTCTGGCAGATACTCAAGAGTCCCTGGTGGGGGACCTGCAACTGGTGAAAACACAGGGAGAAGACTTGGGACTCATCCTCAATCCCTCCAAGTGTGAAATCATCACAGCAAACCAGGAAATAATCAATGCTGTGTGAAGAATCCTCCCGGAAGTCTCAACTACCACTCCGTCCAACAGTACCCTCTTGGGAGCACCGCTGGGTCACCAGGCCATCGACACTGTCCTCAGGGACAAATTGAATGACCTGATGAGAATGGAGGAGAGAATAAGCGATCTTGATGCCCATGATGCTCTGTATCTCCTCATAAGGTGTCTTACTATGCCAAGACTCACTTACTTCCTGAGGTGTGCACCCTCTTTTGACAACCCAACACTCGATGAATATGACACACACCTGAGATCAACTTTTAAGAAGGTTTGTGTATATTTCGCCTGCTCTTGCGAATTCCTTGCATTGTTAATATCCCTAGTAAGGCTGATGCATGCAGGGGATGAGATGAAAACTGTAAGCCTTCTCCCCGAAAGCTGGCTGCCTTGGATCAAAGTCTAGCGCAAGCTGGACTCCAGTGTGGGTAGATTGGTAAAGCACTGCGTACCTTGTTCCAAGGTTCGTAGGTTCGAGTCTCCTTCAGTTAGAGATCAGTGTTTGTGTATATTTCTCCTGCTCTTGCGAATTCCTTGCATTGTTAATATCTCTAGTAAGGCTGATGCATGCAGGGGATGAGATGAAAAGCTGTAAGCCTTCTCACTGAAAGCTGGCTGCCTTGGATCAAAGTCTAGCGCAAACTGGATTCCAAGGTATTGGTCCAATGTGGGTAGATTGGTAAAGCATTGCGTACCTTGTTCCAAGGTTCGTAGGTTCGAGTGTCCTTTAGCCAGAGATCAGTGTTTGTGTATATTTCGCCTGCTCTTGCGAATTCCTTGCATATATATATATATATATATATATATATATATATATATATATATATATATATATATATATATATATATATATATATATATATCGATCGAGTGGATGAGGCATTTAGAAATTATCGTAAAATATGGCATTTAAATTTTGTTAGTTTATCCTCTTATAAAACTGTAAATTGCTATTTGCAGATCGCAAAAGACGTTTTACTAAATGAGCTACACCAGTGTTGGAGGTTTGAAGATGATCGCAAGAAGAATTCTCCAGTTATACAGAAACCAATTTGTCTGCTAAATCTGACACGTTACAACTTGATAAATTAGACACATGTGCAACTCTTGGGTATCTTTATTGAGACATTTCGCCACACAGTGGCTTCATCAGTCCATACGTAGGAGAAACTTGAAGAACAGGAGGAGAATGAGGTAATCAGTCCCTCAACCTTGAGTCGATGTGGTCAGTCCATCAATCTTGAATAGATTGATGGACTGACCACATCGACTGATAAGATGTATCAGTCATTATAGACGTAATTTGCTCAGAGAAACACATTTAAGTTGTTTCACGGAAAAATGTACACCATTTTATAAAGAAAACTGAGAAATCGGCTCCTACACTGCAACACAAAGTCACCGACATCTATGTAGGAATCGTCAGTGCCTCAGTGTATTCGTAATAAAGAATTTAAATAAATGGTTTAGAGATCCGGTAAGTTGATAAATGAGATATTTGTGCAACATTTGAGCCTCTTTATTCTGGAAACGTTTCTCCAGCCAGTGGCTTCTTCAGTCCAGATGAAGAGTTTGAGATAATCAGTCCCTCAGCCTGGAGTCGATGTGTTCAGTCCACCATTGTTGATGAAGTAGTTGTACTCTTATAGAGTTTTCTTTACAGTTGGTCTCGACTTCCAGGGTTGTTGTTACAATCGTCATTAAATCTCACTTGACCCTGAACTTGACCCTGAACCTGGGCCTGACCCTGGGCCTGACCCTGGGCCTGACCCTGGGCCTGACCCTGGGCCTGACCCTGGGCCTGACCCTGGGCCTGACCCTGGGCCTGAACCTGGGCCTGACCCTGGGCCTGACCCTGGGCCTGACCCTGGGCCTGACCCTGGGCCTGACCCTGGGCCTGACCCTGGGCCTGAACCTGGGCCTGACCCTGGGCCTGACCCTGGGCCTGACCCTGGGCCTGACCCTGGGCCTGACCCTGGGCCTGAACCTGGGCCTAACCCTGGGCCTGACCCTGGGCCTGACCCTGGGCCTGACCCTGGGCCTGACCCTGGGCCTGACCCTGGGCCTGACCCTGGGCCTGGTGTCGTTGACACTATGGCGAGGGTACTCACCTAACTGTACTCACCTAATTGTGGTTGCAGGGGTGTGCGTTGTTGTAGACACTGGTGTCTACGGGGGAGGTAGAGTACGTTGTTGTAGACACTACTGTCTACTAACATAGATATAAATATGCTAGTTTTTATCTTTATGACGGGTGGGAGCATGAGGCAGCCACTAGAATATGTTGTTATAGGTGGTGGTGACCAATGGTACTCATGCCAACCTGGGAACCGTCGGGTCTATTACCATATGGAGTGTCAGAGAAGAGTGACCGCTGGCTTACCAGTAAAATCAATAGACTAAGAGATGACCTGCAGATAAAACACACACACACACACACACACACACCACACACACACACACACACACACACACACACACACACACACACACACACACACCACTGACCACCTGACCTGCCACGGACGCATCTGCAGACTCAGTCAACTTTTAACATCCTCATCAGCAAGTTAAGATAAAACGCTTCAAGGGAGGATTGGCTTGCTCGTGGAGATCACAGCATCCAAAGAGGAACTCACACGACATGCCTTATAACTACTGAAATATTTGGCCGTAATATTAAACCTTCGGTAGAACCTCCATAAGCTGTTTCATTATATCTCGGTGTTATCCTGCTTCAGAGGAACTGAAAGATGACACACACAGGACTCACGGACAGGCTGCCAGTTAGTGTGGGTATGATGACACAGAGGAACACTCCAGACAGAAGGTTCTAACAGTATATTCCGCAAGAGTCAATCATGTTTCCCTCTATCAAATGTAAGAATATACTGATGGACTGATTACATGGATCGTCTTAACAACTCTACTGCTGCCTCTGTTTTCGACTGAAGAAGTCTATTGCATAATCGAAATGTTTCGGAATAACCCTAACTGTTCCACGTGTCTTATCAAATTTTCGGTATTGTATACCATCATATTCACATATACTGATCCAGTAGACTCAGTACTGATGGGAACTATTCAGCATATTAACTATAGTGACGTGCATAGAGGATAGTATAGGCCTGTATTAAGCCTACCATGCTAGGAAGGTCGTATTTAGACTCGTAAATATACCTTAAATATTTTATATATTGTGAACAAATCTCCCCCTGGCTCTTCTCTCTCTCTCTCTCTCTCTCTCTCTCTCTCTCTCTCTCTCTTGCAGAAAGGTGAGGATAATTTTGTGTAGCGTAGCCTCCTATTTCACGTGTTGAAGGTGTGTGTACAGTGTGCTGGGCGGCTCCTGGGTGTGCCAGCCTCGTTTTGAGTTTCACCCAGTGAGAGTTAAATGCTCGTGTTGTTACCTCTTGCTCTCTCTCTCTCTCTCTCTCTCTCTCTCTCTCTCTCTTTCTTGCTAGCTCTTTCAAATACATAATAATAATATATCTTTATTTACTACAGGTACATGTACAAGGTATACAGTCCTAGCTGACATCAATGACATACTACTGTATAGAAAGCCGTTTGTTATGCTGAGCATTTCGGGCAAATTAGGTCAGTTTTGTCCCAGGATGCGACCCACACCAGTCGACTAACACCCAGGTATCCATTTTACTGATGGGTGAACATAGACACCCGGTGTAAGGAAACACGTCCGATGTTTCCACCCCCCTCGCCGGGAATCGAACCCGGACCCCTCACCGTGTGAAGCGAGAGCTTTTGCCACCAGGCCACGGGGTACACACACACACAGGAGCTGTGAATCAACTCCTGCAACCACATACAGGTGAACACACACACACACACACACACACACACACACACACACACCACACACACACTACAAACAACAGGCCAAGTGTCTATCGACAAGTGCCTTTGACAACACCTACTACTACTACTACTACTACTACTACTACTACTACTATACTACACAACACTTTCCCTTTTCTCTGTCTCATCTCTATCTCTTCTCTCCTTGTATCCGACTAATAACTCTCTATCTTTGTCTCTTCCCCCTTCTCCTCTCTCACCCTCTCTTCTTCTCCTCGCTCCTCTCCCAGTGCCCAAGTAATACCTTCGCCCTCACGGGCGTGTCGTGATTACATTACAAGATGGAAGGGAAAGGAGGGTAGCATCCATTGTATGCAAATTTCCATTTCTGCGAATCTGGAAGTGTTCTTGGGTTACTGCAACATTTCTTGCACCTAAATCAACTGAGACAGTTGCAACAACCTGGTCTCTTCTCCCCATCCTCATGTATTAACTTAAGTCTCTCCTTCACAAATTATTTCATGTGTTTTTTTTTTTTTTTTTTTTTTGAGAGAGAGAGAGGAATTTTATGTTGACGTTTCGCCTCGTTGTAGACCATCGTCACGACACATTTTTTTTTTTTGGGGGGGGAGTAAATTGTTCCAGCCACGATACTGAGATTTTTTTTTTATTTTTCGTCGTTAAATTGATTTGATAAAGGTCCAGTAAAGACCGAAACGTCGTCTAGAGTTTGTTCTACAACGTTTCGATTATTTTTTTAAATATTTCAACCATGGTATTGTGACTTCCATTTTATAATAACACAAAATTAATTACATTAAATCTTCCTTGACCGGAAGGGGAGCGTAGCTCCAACAGCCTGGGATCAAGAGCCAGTCACGAAAACAAAGGCCTTTCCCCGGAGTGGCTATTTGGCTTGTGTTTTACCAGGTGGAGATGTCACTGGTGTGAGGACAGTCGTTCATCAGAGGCCAAGACCAGCGTGACGGCACTGGAGGTGCTGTAGAAGTAGTAGTAGTAGTAGTAGTAGTAGTAGTAGTAGTAGTTGTAGTAGTAGTAGTAGTAGTGTAGTAGTGGTAGAAGTAGTGGTAGTAGTAGTAATAGTAATAGCGGTAACAACAGCAGCACCAACAATATACCACTCCAGCCTCCACCACCAAATATCATATACATACACTTCCTACCGAAGGGGACTGCTCACAATGATCACTACCACCAAAACTACGCCCACACAACCACTAATTAGTCACTTACCGCCGCATCACTAACGCACCACAACCATTGATGTTCTTACCAGGTGGAATTCACTGGGTGACGGACAACCGTTCATCAGAGCCAGACCAGCTGACGGCACTAAGTGCTGTAGTATAGTACACAGTAGTAGTAGACTATACTAGTAGTATAGTCATTAGCAGTATAGTAGTAGTATGTAGTAGGTATAAGTATCTAGTAGGTAGATAGTGACTAACGAATAGTAAACACGGTAATCACTACGCACCACACATACTCACCACTACCACTACCTCCCCACATCCTAACCACCACACTGGCACACTATCACCACCACCATCACTAACACCACTACTGGCACTATGTATCACTACCACCACCATCACTAACCATCACTACACACTAGATGTATCACTACCGCCACCATCACTAACGCACCACTACAACCACTGATGTATCACTACCGCCACCATCACTAACGCACCACTACTACCACTGATGTATCACTACCGCCACCATCACTAACGCACCACTACTACCACTGATGTATCACTACCGCCACCATCACTAACAACCACTACTACCACTGATGTATCACTACCACCACCATCACTAACGCACCACTACACCACTGATGTATCACTACCGCCACCATCACTAACGCACCACTACAACACTGATGTATCACTACCGCCACCATCACTAACGCACCACTACAACCACTGATGTATCACTACCGCCACCATCACTAACGCACCACTACATACCACTGATGTATCACTACCGCCACCATCACTAACGCACCACTACAACCACTGATGTATCACTACCCCACCATCACTAACGCACCACTACACCACTGATGTATCACTACGCCACCATCACTAACGCACCACTACTACCACTGATGTATCACTACCGCCACCATCACTAACGCACCACTACTATCACTGATGTATCACTACCGCCACCATCACTAACGCACCACTACAACCACTGATGTATCACTACCGCCACCATCACTAACGCACCACTACTACCACTGATGTATCACTACCGCCACCATCACAAACCCAACCACTACTACCACTGATGTATCACTACCGCCACCATCACTAACGCACCACTACTACCACTGATGTATCACTACCGCCACCATCACTAACGCACCACTACTACCACTGATGTATCACTACCGCCACCATCACTAACATACCACTACTGGCACTAATGTATCACTACCACCACCATCACTAACGCACCACTACAACCACTGATGTATCACTACCGCCACCATCACTAACGCACCACTACAACCACTGATGTATCACTACCGCCACCATCACTAACGCACCACTACTACCACTGATGTATCACTACCGCCACCATCACTAACATACCACTACTGGCACTAATGTATCACTACCACCACCATCACTAACGCACCACTACAACCACTGATGTATCACTACCGCCACCATCACTAACGCACCACTACTACCACTAATGTATCACTACCGCCACCAAGGTTTACACAACTTTTAAGTCAACAGCCTCACACACACACACAAGTCACCAAGCAGAAATTAATCCTCACAAGAACAACAGTAAACATTTAACCAACATAATTTTTTCTCTTATCCTAATAAAACGGGGAATTTTTCCTGAAAAAAAAATATATATACACAAGAAACTAAGATAGGAGAAACTAATAACTACGTTTCGGTCTGAGTAGGACCATTAACTAGTTATACACTAGTGTGACTAATTCTTGGTCCAAGTTGGACCAAGATGTGGGGGTTAAATATGTAGTTCATTGTAAATCCCTGACCAAAACTCGTCTACAAGTTCCAACTTGAACTGCGTTAATTTAAAAAAATAATGTGAAATACTACCAGTAGAGCCCAGCTTAATTCCAACACCTTAAAAATCACAAACATGGGATAAACTGGGACGTAGCCGAAATATTGCACTAAAGAGACACTTAGAAAAAAAACAGAAGTTACTCTCACCTGAACAAAATCCAATTTCAACAGCTCGGAAGAGAACTGGATTCCTAATGTTATTACAGGATTCGTCGTAGACAAGTATATTCCCTCTCCAGACTCATCATTCCCGCCGCCACTCATTATAATAAAGGTACAGAACACCGAGAAGCCTGCTGAGCAGGTGGAACGTTTCGACAATGAAGATATCCAAGTATTGTGCATGTGTCTTAATCATCAACCATTCTCACCTAACCACCGGTGATTACCACCTCGTAATTACGACTCCTAACATAGGAAATGTATATAAGCCACTCTACTCTTATATATATATATGTATATATATATATATTATATATATATATATATATAATATATATATATATATATATATATATAAAATATATATATATATAGAAAATGCATTTTTGCTATAGAGAATATTCAAAGTAAGGGATTTTAAAAATAAAATATATATTTTTTTTGAAACATTTTGTAATTTCATACACCATCATCAGTGCTAAAAATGATAAAATAAAAATTACCAAAGAGAACAGTTGGTTTACATGACAACACTATGTTTAATATTTAAAACAGACGTGATAAATGTTAAAGATATAAAACTTGCAGTGGGAGTGGAAGTGGCAGCAGCAGCAGCAGCAGCAGCAGCAGCCGGAGGGAAAGTGGCAGCAGCAGCAGCCGGAGTGGGAACAGTGGCAGCAGCAGCAGCCGGAGTGGGAGTGGCAACAGCAGTAGACAATCAAACATTACAACAATTACCCTATCTAACATTACAATAACTACCTTAACTAATATAACAATAACTAAGCTAACAAATCATCTAACGCAAATTAGCGTGTGTGAGAGTGTGAAAAGTGGACAATGTTAGTTCCGAGTCTTGTTCGATAACGTGTTACCATGGTGATAAGGTACAGTTTTGGTGCTCTCCAGCACACAACTGTGTATGGTAAGACACCTTAAAGCAAAACCAGTATTGAAATAATAATAAAATAATAATAATAATAATAATAATATTATATTATATAAAAATAATAATATATTATTATTATTTATTATTATTATTATTATTATTATTATTATTATTATTATTAGCAATAGTAGTAGTAGTCTTATTATTACACTCCTCTGGCCCGACAATGCCAGAGGAACGGAAGTTAATTATTCAAGGAGGAGGAGGGTAGCGTCTATTATCTGTATTGCAGGTTCTTGAGAGGCATCAAGAGAGCTTCCTCACTCTTCAAGGAACCAGCAGCATAGTAAGACTTTCTTTCCGTTAACTAAATTATCTCCATCTGCAATCCTGATCATTGCCATCTGGTTGATCACCCTTGTAACGTGAGATGATGCAATTAAATAACGGGTGGGGTTAGAACCCATGGCAGGTGAGTCGTAAAGCTCCAGGACAGTATGTTAACCACTGGGCCAGCTGGCTACAATATGATTCATCGAACTAGATATATTTATATACTTGCCATTGGTTCTAACCCAACCGTGTTATTACGATTTCGTGAGTCATGATGATGCAGTAAGAGAATAGGTTGGCAAATATAATACCTATTTACAATGCAGGTGACAGGTCCTTAGCTTCGAACTATAGACCAATAAGCTTTACCTCCATAGTGGGAAAAATTATGGAATCAATAATTGCCGAGGCAATTCGTAGCCATCTTGATAGGCATAAACTGATAAATGAATCTCAACACTGTTTTACTAAGGCGCGTTCCTGTCTTACGAATTTACTAAAAAATTTTCGCTAAGGTGTTTGAGGAGGTAGATCATGGTAATGAATATGATATTGTGTATATGGACTTCAGTAAGGCTTTCGATAGATTTCCACATCAGAGATTTTTGAGGAAACTTAAGGCACACGGAATAGGAGGAGAATTTTATTCCTGGGTAGAGGCTTGGTTGACAAACAGGCAGCAATGAGTTAGCATAAATGGGGAGAAAACAGAGTGGGGGCACGTCAGGAGCGGTGATCCACAGGGGTCAGTGTTGGGCCCCCTGTTGCATTGTTAAAATCTCCAGTAAGGCTGATGCATGCAGGGGATGAGATGAAAAGCTGTAAGCCTTCTCCCTGAAAGCTGGCTGCCGTGGATCAAACGTGTAGCGCAAGCTACACGCCAAGGTATTGTCCAGTGTGGGTTGATTGGTAAAGCACTGCGTACCTTGTCCTAAGGTTCGTAGGTTTGAGTCTCCTTCAGCCAGAGATCAGTGTTTGTGTACATTTCGCCTGCTCTCGCGAATTCCTTTATATATATATATATATATATATATATATATATATATATATATATATATATATATATATATATATATATATATATACTCACACACGAGACTGATCCGCATTAATTTTGTGAGGATTTAAACCAGCCAGATCATTGTTAACCTGCATTGTGATACGGAGATTAATTTTTTACATTGACGAGTGCAGCGTTAAACCATAGGGGTCATATAGCGTGTGGAGGAATAGGATGTAATCGGGTTCAGCTCAAGGAAAAATGAAGCAAAGTCTAACGACTTTAGGTCTCTCTCCCTCTCAGGGCTCCAAGGAACCTTTGCTAAATGAACGAAATCCTGTCCTAGCTGGGCCAGCTTCAGGCATTACGTAGAGGTCAGGCCTTGTCCACTCCTCATACTGAGTAACCCGTAGGGATTTAGCGGGAGAGACACGTGGGTAACACGAAAGTGCTTGGTGAGCATACAACTTTTGCAGACAGTGGCTTGGTGAGGTAGGTGGTGGTGTTGTTAGTAACATTGGATGTCCTTGGTTATGTGCAGGCCAGGAGCTGTGACCCGACCCCTGCAACTACATACAGGTAGGGCACAAGTGCAACTAATACGGCATTTTATTGTGGCAACGTTTCGCTCTCCAGGAGCTGTGTCACATTAGTCGCACTTGTCTACTTTTTACCCAACATATTGTCGGTAATTTCACCAACATTATCACATATAGTGAGTGAGAGTAAGCCCAGACGCTTGCTTGGCAGACAGCTGATCTGTAGTGCTGCTTGGCAGACAGCTCATCTGTAGTGCTGCCTGGCAGACAGCTGATCTGTAGTGCTGCCTGGCAGACAGCTTCAACACTTGGTCTCCGGGGTAATTTTATTTTATACCATTTTCAAAATAGGATAAAGTTAATGAATTAATACTTAGTATAGACCTTGGTAATTAATACCGACAAATTAATTTAAAAAGGCACATAAAGAAACACTAGGACATATTAGAAAACGTTTCGGTCCTGGGACTTTGATCAAGGTCCCAGGACCGAAAAGTTTTCCAGCAAATATCCCCTAGTGTTTGCTTACCTGTCTCTTTAAAAGAATTAAGATGTACACAAAAATATAACTGGAACATACTCCTCTCTGTAACCTGGATAAAGTTACTCACGAATGATATTTACAGTTTGCGTTGTTGCAGTCATGGTTACGAGGCTAGACATGCTCTCATTTCACCGAAGATACATCATACCGTCTAACTGACGAGTACGACGTCTGTCTTTACTGAGAGACATTCCGTCCACTAGGGATTTATTTAGACTGATTCCCAGATGTTGAACTGCGTCTTATTCATCAAGAATTGGTGGGGAAGGAGGGGCTAGGCGAGTATGGACAATGAATTAGACACATGCGCAGCACTTGGGAATCTTTACTGAGGAAACGTTTCGCCACGCAGTTGTTTTCTCAGTCCTTAGCAAAGAAGGATGGTGACGATCAGAAGGAGTTTGAGGTAATCAGTCCCCCAGCCTGGAGTCGATATAATCAGTCCATCAATCTTTTCAAGATTGTTCACTCCATCAGTCATGAGATTGATGGATTCAACACGTCGACTCCAGGCTGAGGGACTGATTACCACATTCTCACCGTTTTGTCTCTGCGTCGGACTGAAGAACCACTGACTGGCAAAACATTGCCTCAATATACCCAAATGTCGCATAAGTGTCTCATTCATTAACTATCACAAGGGACAAGCGCTACTGGGAGGGCAAGGGGCGAAACGTCTATAGAAAACAGCAAAGCATTAAAATCTCATTGAAACAAGTGTTGTCGGAAAGTGCCGACACAGGCTGGTACATGACCCTGGCGCCACACATGACACTGCCTGGCACACACGACGTCCACACTCCCCACGTTCCTGCGTGACACAAAAGTCAGTTTGTAATTTAGAATACACGAGTTAGTACAACATAGTGAAACAATATTACAAAATTGTGTGCTTGATAGTGTATACAAAAACAACCACTGTGAAAGAACAGCGAAATTCCAAGCACTTTCGTGACTTCTCACATTATCAAGTAACTACCTGTATAGCGTATGTAGAGAGAGAGAGAGACAGAGAGAGAGAGAGAGAGAGAGAGAGAGAGAGAGAGAGAGAGAGAGAGAGAGAGAGAGAGAGAGAGAGAGAGAGAGAGAGAGAGAGAGAGAGAGAGAGAGATCCTGCTCTCTAACTGTTATCTACTTTATATGGCTGCACGAATCACTGTACATTTACTTATATTCTGTGTTCAGTTTTGAATGAGTTATTCTGTACTTAGAAAAAATACACTTCCAGTTGAGCGGCTGGAACAACTCACAATTGCCTAGCTGGAACAACTCACAATTGCCTAGCTGGAACAACTCACAATTGCCTAGCTGGAACAACTCACAATTGCCTAGCTGGAACAACTCACAATTGCCTAGCTGGAACAACTCACAATTGCCTAGCTGGAACAACTCACAATTGCCTAGCTGGAACAACTCACAATTGCGTAACTGGACCAACTCACAATTGCCTAGCTGGAACAACTCACAATTGCCTAGCTGGAACAACTCACAATTGCCTAGCTGGAACAACTCACAATTGCCTAGCTGGAACAACTCACAATTGCGTAACTGGAACAATTCACAACAAACTCACAATTCGTTGCCACAATAAAATATAACATTAGTTGCACTTGTGTCCTTTTACCTAACACACTGAGGCATATATTTCTCAGTTTACATAATGAGAGACATACCATCTCTGCGCTAGACAGTTCATATACACCGACTGACATACTCCTCTCGGTATAAATATTCAATGATTCCTCTGTCGTAGAAAGTATTTACTCACTGGTCATAATTATACCTGTATCGTTGGAGGTATAACTGGAGAGCTGAGTGGAGTCCTGACAGCGGAAGAGGACTTGGTTCAAGGCATCCCTATCTTCACTTCCTGTGGTAAGGTGGAACCTCGCACGGATATCCTTGCACAAAGGTGTTGTTGCTGCAGGTCGCTGTACCTGTGGAAGGAGAAAGTTACTTTCTACTGGCAGTGTTGTGATGTGTTATGCTGTGAGGGTAATGCTGGTGACGGTGAGTAGAACTGGTGTATATATATATGGTATACAGTACCGACAAGATAAAGAATTAGACACATGTGCAACATCTGGGTATCCTTTTTGTAGACGTTTCGCCAACCAGGGGCTTTATCAATACAAGGACATAATGTGAAGACCTATAAACAAAAGATGAGATAATTAGTCCCTCAGCACCGTAGTCTTGACTAGGCTTGGCTTTATCTTGTCGGTGTTTTATACAATATATGTACAGAACTGGTGGTGAAAGAATATAAAAACTTAGGAAAATCAATAAACATTTGGGTATTCATTATTCTGAATGAAGATACCCAAATGTTGCACAAGTGTCTCATTTATCAACTTGTCGGTTTTCTAACCTTTTTATTGAAAGAACGTAAGAAAGGAGGAATGTTGCAGTAGACCTACTGGCTCCATACTGGGCACGTCCTTCTCAAACCCAAACTAACAAAACTATTTACCCAACCCATTTTCAATGCTACCCAAGCAATAAGCTTAGATAACCTTGTTAACTTAGTATGTGCAAGTCCAACTTAAATACAAATCTTCGCACTCATGTTTTTAACAAATCTAAATTTGAAGCTACCCAAGGTTTTAGCTTCAATAACCCTACTAGGCAGACCGTTCCACTCATCGTCTACTCTGTTTCAAAATCAATACTTTCCTACATCCTTTCTAATTTTAAACTTATCCAATTTGAATCCATTATTATGGGTTCTCTGCTGGAGGGATATCCTCGGGATATCTTATTTATATCTCCTTTGTTAATATTCGTCTTCGATTTATATACATCAGTCACGTATGCCCAACCCACTTTCAATGCTACACAAGGAAGAAACTTTAATAACACGCTTATGGAGACGGTGTCTGGTACTCTTTCAGTGTTGTTTTATCTGATTCGTTTTAACTCATGGATATAAAAGTTGTATACAATACCGACAAGTTGGTACGTAAGACACAGCATAGTTCTTAGTTCAGACGTTTCGGATAAAGATACCAACTGTCCACCTTGTCTTCTACAACCTGCCCTTGTGTCTCTCTCTACTTGTACTTACTGCTGAGCATAGAAGTAATTCTGGTTGAACAGATAGAGTAGTGCATCTTTGAGTCATACACAGACTTTCACTCCCACGGCTCGACAGCCAGTTGACACCCACGTCTTGGTGCAATGTCGAACACTACGGCAGGTGGGAATATGTGTCGTTACTGTGCACTCACCTAGCTGATGATAGCTTCCCTGATACACACTAGTTTCACTTAAGAGAGCTGATAAAAAGTTTAGACACGTCTCATGCAGTTATGGAATTCAGGAACTCTCTCCCACCAGTGGCTGCTGATCACTATACAAAGAAGAACGGATGTAAACAGATTTTGTAGTAATCAGTCTCTCAGCTGGAATCATGTGTTGAGTCCATCAGTCTGTATGAGTACAGCATATGGCGGAGTACAGTGACTCATCTCAATGTAAGAGAGTCACTCTCCGCCATATGCTGGTGTCTCAACTGATGCTGAACACGATTTCACGTTGAGGGACGAGTGTAGGACTGATGAAGCAATGTCTGTCGAAACGTTTCTTAATAAAGATACCCAACTGTCGCACATGTGTCTACTTACCAACTCCTGCCTCGTTGTGTCCTTCCTTCCCTCTCCTCTGTACTTACCTTGCTGAGCATTGAGAATGTAATTCTGGTTGAACAAGATAGACGTAGTTTGCATTCCTTGTTGAGTCATACACAGCAGCTTTATTCCACTCACTCCACAGTCGTCGACAGCCAGGTTGACACCCGCGTATGGTGCATACTGTCGAAAATAGACGGCAGGTGAGAATATGTGTGTCGTGTATGTGCACTCACCTAGCTGTGTTGATAGCTTCCCTTGACTACGAGCAGCTATGTTTTCAGCTTAAGGAAGAGTTGTGATAAATAGTTTAGAAAACGCTCATGCAAGTTATGGGAAAATGTGAGGGAACGCTTCTCCGCACAGTGGCTTCATGAGTCCTATACAAAGAAGAACGGTGTAAACAGAGGAGTTTGAGGTAATCAGTCTCTCAGCCTGGAATCGATGTGTTGAGTCCATCAGTCTTGTAGAAGTACAGCATATGGGCGGAGTTACAGTGGAACCATCCACTAGTGTAAGTACATGAGTCACTTCTCCGACCATATGCTGTGCTGTCTTCAAGACTGATGGACTGAACACATCGATTTCAGGTTGAGGGACTGATGTGTAGGACTGATGAAGCCAATGTCTGGCGAAACGTTTCCTTAATAAAGATACCCAAGTGATGCACATGTGTCTAATTTATCAACTTGTCGGTCCTCAGGACCTTATTTATATCTCCTTCGTTAATGCCCATCTTCCACTTATACACTTCAATCGTCTCCACACATTATTAATCTTACAAGAAAATGTAATTTAAGGGATTTCAGTCTTTCTTCGTAAGGAAGATTTCTTTTGCACTGGATTAATTTTGTCATTCTTCTTCGAATGTTCTCTAATGAATTTATATCCATTCTGTAATATGGAGACCAGAACTGAGCTGCATAATCTAAGTGAGGTCTTACTAATTATGTGTGTCACTAGTGTTTAACCTCTAGACTTCTGCTGCTAATACTTTTTGATAAAAATCCCAGTAATCTATTACGTACGTTTAGGCTTTGCTGTCTCGGCTTCAGGTTGCCGCTTACCATAACTCCTAACTCCTATTCGCATTCTGTATGACCAAGTTCTATATTTAGTTTAAACGCTAGGGTTATGCATATTTCTAGAACGAACTGCATCTGTCGCTTTTTTGACCACGACATGAGTTTGTCTAAATCCTCCTGTAGCTCAATGACGTCTTCCTCTGAATCAGTTATCCTACTTATTTTCGTGATATCAGCGAATTTGCTCATATATATCAGTGGCCTCGTCAAGGTCACTGATATTTATTATAAACAACAATGGGCCTAAAATTGATCCCTGTGGAACGCCGCTTGTTACAGATGCCCACTCAGATTTTACCCCATTTGTGCACACTCTCTGCTTCCCGTTGGTGAGCCATGACTCGATCCATGACAGGACTTTCTCCCCAGTGCCATGAGTTGCCACTTTCTTTAACAGTCTTTTGTGTGGTACTCTATCAAAAGCTTTGCTAAAATCTAAATAAATAATATCGAACTCTGTATCGTGATCAACAGCCTCAAATGTTTTACTGAAGGAAGTCAGCAAATTCATTAGGCATGAGCGGCCCATCGTGAATCCATACTGAGTATCATAGATGAAATTATGCTTATCAAGACGGCTTCTTATAATGTCAGCTATAATTGACTCTAATAATTTGCTTACAATTGAGGTCAGGTTTATTGGGCGGTAACTTGACGGTAATGACTTATCTCCTATTTAAAATCTAGAATTATATTAGCCATCTTCCACATATCAGATACCACATCTCAATATATCGGACACCACGCATTCCTTTCTTTATAGGTCCCAACTTACCCATAATGTGTAACCATAGATAAAGCTGCCTGTATCGCAAGTCAGTTCAGCTGTCCACTGCCCCCATAATCCCGGCATGTTTTGCTCCACTGGCACTGGTACTGTTGATAGAGGAAATTTTGTTGGTGAAACGTCAATCTTTCAAAATTTATTTTTAATTGTGTTTTTATTAAATTCTAAACTAAGTGCAAAATTAAACCAAAAATATAAGACAGTGGTGATGAGGACTTACTCCTGTGAAGACATGACTAGTGTGCTCTCCGTTCTTAGCTTACTGAGATTGTGATGATGGCTTCCCTCGACTACGAGCAGCTATATTGTCGGCTTAAAGAAGAGTTAATAGAAGCTAGAAGAAAGATTCAATGCCTGAAAGGTATGTATAAGGATTATCCCCAGAACAACGTTGTCGAGAACAAATGTGTCAATGATCAGACCAACGACTGGATGCTGGCTGGAACGGAAGGAATGAAGCTAAAGCTAAGGAAGGTCCAGGAGACTGCTGTGGTAACCAGTAATTCCTTCTCAATGTGGGCAGACGAGTGTGAGTTGACGACTATAGACACCCCAGCAAAGACCATCCCATTGAGAAGTCCCAGCGAATACCGCCAGTGAAGGTAAGAACATTGTTTTAGTTGGAGACAGGTTAGTTTATGGATAGGACTTTTTGTCTTAGAGATAGGAACATAGGAATGGAGGAACACTGCAGAAGGTCTACTTATATAATTATCCAATCTCTCTTCCAAGCTACCCAAGATTTTAGACTCTATAACCCCACTCGGTAGAACATCACATGCAGCATTCTCAACCTGACTATAATTACTCTCGTACCTTCCACCCAGGTAGATCTGTTTGTGACTTGAAAAAGCCCACTGTGTGGGCGAAACGTTGTCAATAAAGGATCACATTATACTGCATATGTGTTTATATTTCCAAGAGGAGGCAGAGGGTATGTTTTCCTGGGATGAGGATGGAGGATATTGTTAGCCTTCTGGACAACATTATGAGAGGTAATGGAAGCAATCCAATTATCTGTCTCAGTGTGGGAGGCAAATATAGGTCAGTAATAGATATGATTAGGAAGAAGGGAGGGAGCACTGTAATATGTGGCATTTTACCAAGGAGAGGAGTTGGATATGAATACTTGTCCAGGGCAATTGGTGTTAACTGCTGGCCGGACAAACACTGTAAGAACATTGCAGTAACATTTGTAGAAAACTGGGACCTTTTCTATAACAGAAATGACATGTAAACCGGGACAGGCGTGGGGGTACTGGCCATTGCAGTTAGGGCTTGAAACTAGAAATAGTCAGTGAAATGGGTTTTGGGGAAAAAAATGAGTTACCATACAACAGAATTGGGCAGGATATCCTTTCAGTATAGCGATATTGTGAGTTTTAGGAAAACCAGTTATAGGCATAATGAGGTAGAGTTATTGGTGAATATTGGAAAGCCAGAGAGAGAGAGAGAGAGAGAGAGAGAGAGAGAGAGAGAGAGAGAGAGAGAGAGAGAGAGAGAGAGAGAGAGAGGGTAGCAAACAAGGATAACTAAAATAAATTTCTGACGTTTCGTGATACGGTCTGTGTTGAGCAGTGTATAGTGCGTCACAGCTCGCGCAAAAACTGCACTGGCGCGTACTTTATTATCCCTGGCGTACCCGCACTTTTTTAAATCTACTATGAAAAAGCTAACGATGGTGGTGGGGAAGCCAGACTATTCCACATTCCTGCCTTTGTCATATCTCAGGTGTTGCATGATTCCAATACGAGTTACGCTCTTCCCTATTTATTGCAGTGGCAATTGTCTGTTCTGTTCCCCATCCTCCTCTCTCTCTTCTCTTTCTTCCTTACTCTGTCTCCTCGTACGCAGAATATCCAGTATTTTATAGCACTCAGATGAACTAGGGTATTGAAGATAACTGTGAGACTACCAGGTCCTCAGTGAACATTTAGTGAACTTTTTAGTAATTTACTGTTAACGGATGTTCTTAAGAAATTTAGATACATTGAAAAGTATACCAGGGTACGGGTGGGATTAGAACCCATGGCAAGTGAGTCGTAAAACTTCAGGCCAGTGCGTCAACCACTGGTTCATTTGCAGTTGTGTTATTACGATTTACTGAGTCATTAAGGAAGTATCATCCAGCTATTGGTTTGTCTTGTGACTGAAAAATTGCAATTTGCATGTTTTTCCAGCCTACCTGATTAGGCTGGATGTATACACAAATAACCCACACACAGGAGAGAGAAGCTTACGACGACATTTCGGTCCGACTTGGACCATTTACATTCACACTAAGATAAGAGAGTGGAGGAGACAGTGTATATATAGGCTGCGGGGGACAAGGATGGGAGCAAGAGAGGAAGAAAGAGAAGTAGTGGTATATAGGATATATTTAGCAGTGTGAGAGTCGGTATGGTAGAGTACTCTGGTGGATGAAATTGCAACTACCCTTCCCTTTCTAGGATTAAATCTGAATCTCCTCCTTTCCTTCTCCCACTGTATGTTCCAGGAGCTGTACCAACCATACTAGTTTAAGTTTGGCCATCCCTTAAAACCATACCATTAACATCACGCGAGGCCCACAGCATAACCCAATGGTTGTAATTATGATCGTAATTTTTAAAAGGATTGACGGGTAAGCCAGCGGAAGGCCTCCCGTCAGGAAACACTTGTCCTATTTCCTGACAAATCTTACCTAACCTAAGCAAGATCCACAATTTGGACCGAAGTGTGGAAGGACACAAGATATCATCTTGTAATTATAAAAATGCTAGAAGTCTCTATAAAGCCCAGACGGACTGCTTGATCAGAGACTGAGCTACGATAAATAGACGAGGGTCGAGCCTACAGTGTTCCAGAAGCCGAATATCCAGCACTGGTTTAGTATTTCGTGAAATACAATTAAATGCATTCTATAAACTGAGTGGTTGTTATGTTAGACCGGAAAATAACACATGAAGAAGGAGAAAACCCGTAGGGAATATGCAGCACCTGTGGAATGTGAGGAAATCTAGTTCGCTCCATGGAATGAGAAGGCAACTCCACTTTCTAGGACCAAGAGTACTTCAGCAGATCACAAGCTCTCTCTGAAGGTCAGACCAAAACAAGAAAAAAATCACAATACCGTGACTGAAACAATTCACAAATAACCCGCACATAGGAGACAGAAACTTACCACGACGTTTCGGTCCAACTTGGACCATTAATTAGTCAGACCAGAAGACGATTTTCTGACTTACCTGTCATGAGCATATAGATGTTGTAGTCAGGGTTGGCAGTGATGGTGATATTAAACTTATACTGTGTCATCTGACAGTTGTTGATGGAGGTGTTGATAGCCCAGTTGAAGGCTTGACACTGACTGTTCATCAGGCAGTTTAAGGCGCACAGTCCCTCACTAACTGGACATGAACAGACACATGTTAAAATTAATTTTTTTTGTAGTGATAATTAAAATATTAGAGTCAAGACAAACTGCAGAATTAAGCTTGTAACAAGACGAACTTCTTAGGGTAGAGCTCTACCAAGAGCTTGATAGAGCTTTGAGCTCAACCCTGAGTGAAACGTTGTACCAATAAAAACGTTTTTCATCCAAATCACGGAATGGGTGAGGGTTGAACCCATCGGAAGTGAATCCTAAAACTCCAGGCCAGTGCGCTAACCACTGGGCCAGTTGGCTCTAATAGGATTCTTCCAACTAGGTTTATTTCTATACACCATAGGAAAGTTAGCATTGGCCACCACTGTGACCACAAATGCAAGTTTTACAGATAAATCCCACGTCAATCACGCTTGTGTTAGATCGGATTGAGTGGAGACACATATTTTTTTAAGAATTTGACGTGCTGTTTGAGTGCCAGCAAGGTAACATTCATGAAGGGATTCAGTGAAATCAGTTTGCCATACTCGAGTCCTGGAGGTGGGAAATACAATGCCTACACTCTGAAGAATGGGTGGAGATGTTACTGCTCGGAGGGTCAGTTGAACTGTGATGTTTCCGTAATTTTGGCAAGACAGCTGTTGACTGAATGATGGTGAATCTGTTTTATTTGTGACCCCTTACCTTGATGGGAGACAACAAGAGGGATAAAAATTACTACTGCTACTATTACTGTTACTATTACTACTACTATTACTACTGATAATACCTCTACTATTATTACTACTACTAATAATAATAATAATGATCCTAATAATAATAAGTGATAATTATATAATAAAATCAATAATCATATTCTTCTGGTAATAACAACAACAACAACAACAACAACAACAACAACAACAACAACAACAACAACAACAACAACAACAATAATAATAATAATAATAATAATAATAATAATAATAATAATAATAATAATTGCAAATATGACGTTTGAGAATCAAGAATAACACGAAGTCATCTGTAAGCCACTTACTAGTGCTCTTGCTAGTGACGGCGCCTTCAAGCAAGGATGAGGAGAGTAACTGATACACGGTGGTGGGCACTGTTGCTTGATGTGAGAAGTGGAGTACGACCACGACCAGGCAGGATAGGATCTGAGCCTTCACTATCATGTGAGTGGAGGCAGGATAACTTCCTCTCGAAGGCATCTTGTAGACAAGACAGTCGGTGGTACCAAGATATACTGTGATGTTTTATTCTATAGTCGCCTTTAGCTAGTTCGACTGCTAGTCTTTAGAACAAATTGAATACTACCAGGGGAGAATATTTCTGAGAGAGAGAGAGAGAGAGAGAGATCTCGGTGTACAAGCTAGCGAGGAGGTCAGTGACGCGCTACTCGCAGAGTGAGCAGCCGGCGAGTGACTATGGGTCCAGCCAGGGAGGTGACAACAGGCACCAGACGACCAATACACAAGAGTGACAACGCACTTTAGCTTGTCACTCATTGGTAAAAAGAGTAACCAAGACCTTAAGAACAAGAAAAGGAAACAAGAACAAGGAAAGGAAGAGAAAACGAGAAGAAAAAGAAGAAGAAGCTGCTGGAGAGGAAACAAGAAAACACGAAAGAATGAAAAAAAAAAGTTTTAAGGTAACGGGTATGGCAAAGAAAACTGAACTTTGATCAAAATATACCACACTTGTCCCTGGCTCACGCACACACACGTATGAGCTGGTTACTTCCTAATTATTTTCTTACGAACATAATAAATAATTCTGAGTGAGAACACACACACACGTATATACGAACAGAATTACTGTCTGCCTATATCGAAAAGCTATATGCGGCAGCATGCTATATTATATAGAGCACTATGAACTGGTTCGGTTACTACACTACTTGAGGTTAAGGTTGAGTAAGTAAGAATGTAACTGTGGGAGGAGTTTGAGTAGGTAAGAATGTAATTGTGGGAGGAATTTGAGTAGGGAAAATTAACTGTGGAGGAATTTGAGTAGGTAAGAATGAATGTGGGAGGAATTTGAGTAGGTAAGAATGTAACTGTGGGAGGAGTTTGAGTAGGTAAGAATGTAACTGTGGGAGGAATTTGAGTAGGTAAGAATGTAACTGTGGGAGGAATTTGAGTAGGTAAGAATGTAACTGTGGGAGGATTTGAGTAGTAAGAATGTAACTGTGGGAGGAAATTTTAGTAGGTTAAGAAGTAATTTTGGGAGGAATTTGAGTAGGTAAGAATGTAAAATGTGGGAGATTTGAGTAGTAAGAAAAGTAACTGTGGGAGGAATTTGAGTAGGTAAGAATGTAACTGTGGGAGGATTTGGGGTAGGTAAGAATGTAACTGTGGGGGGATTTGAGTAGGTAAGAATGTAACTGTGGGAGGAATTTGATAGGTAAGAATGTAACTGTGGGAGGATTTGAGTAGGTAAGAATGTAACTGTGGGAGGAATTTGAGTAGGTAAGAATGTAACTGTGGGAGGAATTTGAGTAGGTAAGAATGTAACTGTGGGAGGAGTTTGAGTAGGTAAGAATGTAACTGTGGGAGAATTTGAGTAGGTAAGAAATGTAACGTGGGGGGAAATTTGATGGGTAAGATGTACGTGGGAGGAGTTTGAGTAGGTAAGAATGTAACTGTGGGAGGAGTTTGAGTAGGTAAGAATGTAACTGTGGGAGGAATTTGAGTAGGTAAGAATGTAACTGTGGGAGGAGTTTGAGTAGGTAAGAATGTAACTGTGGGAGGAATTTGAGTAGGTAAGAATGTAACTGTGGGAGGAATTTGAGTAGGTAAGTTGTAACTGTGGGAGGAGTTTAGTAGGTAAGAATTAACTGTGGGAGGAATTTGAGAAAGGTAAGAATGAAAACTGTGGGAGGAGTTTGAGTAGTAAAGAATGTAACTGTGGGGGGAAATTTTTGAGTAGGTAAGAGTGTAACGGGGAGGAATTTGAGTAGGTAAGAATGTAACTGTGGGAGGAATTTGAGTAGGTAAGAATGTAACTGTGGGAGGAATTTGAGTAGGTAAGAATGTAACTGTGGGAGGAATTTGAGTAGGTAAGAATGTAACTGTGGGACGAATTTGAGTAGGTAAGAATGTAACTGTGGGAAAAAATTTTGGGAGTAGGTAAGAAGGTAACTGTGGGAGGAATTTGAGTAGGTAAGAATGTAACTGTGGGAGGAATTTGAGTAGGTAAGAATGTAACTGTGGGAGGAATTTGAGTAGGTAAGAATGTAACTGGGGGACGAATTTGAGCAGGTAAGATGTAA
Organism: Cherax quadricarinatus; assembly: GCF_026875155.1. Taxonomy (NCBI): domain Eukaryota; kingdom Metazoa; phylum Arthropoda; class Malacostraca; order Decapoda; family Parastacidae; genus Cherax; species Cherax quadricarinatus. The sequence goes on from NC_069472.1 coordinate 25,682,552, forward strand.
CTGTGGGACGAATTTGAGTAGGTAAGAATTTAACTGTGGGAGGAATTTGAGTAGGTAAGAATGTAACTGTGGGAGGAATTTGAGCAGATAAGAATGTAACTGTGGGAGGAATTTGAGTAAGAATGTAACTGTGGGAGGAATTTGAGTAGGTAAGAATACTGGAAGGAGCCAAGAGCGTTCATTAATGTGGTAACCACCACCACTAACCTTACTAACAACAACAACCACCACTAACCTTACTAACAACAACCACCACTAACCTTACTAACAACAACAACCATTAACCTTACTAACAACAACAACCACTAACCTTACTAACAACAACCACCACTAACCTTACTAACAACAACAACCACTAACCTTACTAACAACAACCACCACTAACTTACTAACAACAACCACCACCAGCCTTACTCCCCCACAACCACCACTAACCTTAACTGCTAACAACAACCACCACTAACCTTACAAACAACAACCACCACAACCTTACTGCTAACAACAACCCCCAAATAACCTTACTACAACACCACCACTAACCTTACAAAACAACAACCAACCCCTAACTTACTAACAACACCACCACAAACCCTTTACTAACAAAAACCACCACCAAGCCTTACTAACAACAACCACCACTAACCTACTGCTAACAACAACCACCACAACCTTACGGCTAACAACAACCACCACTAACATTACTGCTACCAACCACCACTACCTTTACTGCTAACAACAACCACCACTAACCTTACTGCAAACAACAACCACCACTAACCTTACTGCTAACAAAAACCCAAACCAATAACCTTACTCTAAAAACAACCACCACAAACCTTACGCTAACAAAAACCACCACTAACCTTACTAACAACAACCACCACTAACCTTACTAACAAAAACAACCACTAACCTTACTAACACAACAACCACTAACCCTTACTAGCAAAAACCCACCACTCCCCTTACTAACAACAAAAAACCACTACCTTACTAACAACAACCACCACTAACCTTACAACAAAAACCACCACCAGCCTTACAACAAAAAACCCACTAACCTTACTAACAACAACAACCACCAGCCTTACTAACAACACCCACCACTAACCTTACTAACAACAACCACCACTTACCTTACTAACAACAACCACCACTAACCTTACAACAACAACCACCACTAACCTTACTAACAACAACAACCACTAACCTTACTAACAACAACCACCACTAACCTTACTAACAACAACAACCACTAACCTTACTAACAACAACCACCACTAACCTTACTAACAACAACCACCACTAACCTTACTAACAACGACCACCACCAGCCTTACTAACAACACCCACCACTAACCTTACTGTTGACAACGGAGTGTTTACTAACTACGTGCTAACGGTAGCTGCTTCTCATACCAGTGTTTACTCCCAGACGTTGTACATTTACCCATAACTTGTATGTTCATTAAATTAAGAGGAAAAAACATGCAAGAAACTAGCATAAATTAGGGAACGTGAAGGAAAAAAGCGAGAAAAAAATGAGCAGCGTTTTAAACCCCTCACACTGAGACCTTCAGAAAATTATATTAATCCGGTTTTTGGACTTATTTCTGCTACTTGTTAGAATTTATTATACTTTTTTTTCACTTTAGTGTGTGTGATGTACGTATATATATCTGTAAGCGTATGTATGCATGTGTATATATGAATGTGTGGGTATGTACAGTATTTGTATTCATTTGGTCGTGTTTCTGACCCGGCCTCCTGGGCTGGTCTGGTCGACATCTACTGAACCCTAGCCTCCTGGGCTGGCCTGGTCGACATCTAATGAACCCCAGCCTCCTGGGCTGGCCTGGTCGACATCTACTGAACCCTAGCCTCCTGGGCTGGCCTGGTCGACATCTAATGAACCCCAGCCTCCTGGGCTGGCCTGGTCGACATCTACTGAACCCTAGCCTCCTGGGCTGGCCTGGTCGACATCTAATGAACCCCAGCCTCCGGGCTGGCCTGGTCGACATCTAAATGAACTGTAGCCTCCTGGGCTGGCCTGGTCGACATCTAATGAACCCCAGCTCCTGGCTGCCTGTCGACATCTAATGAACCCCAGTCTCCTGGGCTGGCCTGGTCGACATCTAATGAACCCCAGCCTCCTGGGCTGGCCTGGTCGACATCTAATGAACCCCAGCCTCCTGGGCTGGCCTGGTCGACATCTAATGAACGCTCAGTAGCCTCCTGGCTGGCCTGTCGACAACTAAATGAACCCCAGCCTTCCTGGCTGGCCTGGTCGACCATCTAATGAACCCCAGCCTCCTGGGGCTGGCTGGTCGACATCTATATGAACCCCAGCCTCTAGGCTGGCCTGGTCCGACATCTAATGAACCCCAGTCTCCTGGGCTGGCCTGGTCGTGACATCTAATTAACCCCCAGCCTCCTGGGCTGGCCTGTCGAGACATCTAATGAACCCCAACCTCACTGGGCTGGCCTGTCGACATCTAACTGAACCCCAGCCTCACTGGGCTGGTCCTGGTCGACTTCTAATGAACCCCAGCCTCCTGGGCTGGCCTGGTCGACATTCATAATGACCCCACCTCCTGGGCTTCCTGGTCGACAATCTAAAATGAACCACAGCCCTCCTGGGCTGGCCTGGTCGACATCAATGAACCCCCAGCCTTCCTGGGCTGGCCTGGTCGACATCTAATGAACCCCAGCCTCCTGGGCTGGCCTGGTCGACATCTAATGAACCCCAGCCTCCTGGGCTGGCCTGGTCGACATCTAATGAACCCCAGCCTCCTGGGCTGGCCTGGTCGACATCTAATAAACCCCAGCCTCCTGGGCTGGCCTGGTCGACATCTAATGAACCCCAGCCTCCTGGGCTGGCCTGGTCGACATCTAATGAACCCCAGCCTCCTGGGCTGGCCTGGTCGACATCTAATGAACCCCAGCCTCCTGGGCTGGCCTGGTCGACCATCTAATGGAACCCCCAGCGCTCCTGGGCTCCTGGTCGACATCTAATGAACCCCAGCCTCCTGGGCAGGCCTGGTCGACATCTAATATAAAAAACCCCCCAGCCCTCCTGGGATGGCCTCTGGTCGACATCCTAAATGAACCCCAGCCTCCCTGGCTGCGGCCTGGTCGACATCTAATGAACCCCCACCTCCTGGGCTGGCCTGTCGACATTCTAAATGAACCCCAGCCTCCTGGGCCTGGCCTGGTCGACATCTAATAGAACCCCACCTCCTGGGCTGGCCTTGTCGACATCTAATGAACCCAGCCTATGGGCTGGCCTGGTCGACATCTAATGAAACCCACCACCTTCCTGGGCTGACTTTTCGAAGTACCTTGGATTGATTAATTTCTAGACACATGTGCACACTTGGATATCTTCATTTGGAAACGTTTATCGCCACACAGTGACTTTCATGAATCAGTCCAAAGTCTTACCAGGATGAATCAGTCCATCCAAATCCTTATCAGGATGTAAATCAATGCCATCAATCTTATCAGGATGTAATCGCCAAACAGTCTCTTCAAGACTGATGCATTGATTACATCGATACTAACAAGGGATGATCACTTCAATCTTCTGATCCTCACTCTTTTCTTTGCTTTGGACTGAAAGCCACTGTTGGGCCCCCGAAACGTTCCCACAGTAAAGATACATAAGTTTTGAACATTGTCTAAAAATCAACTTGTCTTTTCTCCGTTTTTTACTAAAACCTGGGGCTAGAAACCCAATTTTTTTTAAAGCCTTTTTATGGCTCATGTGAATACGAGCTCCATTTATACCTGGGCTCTTAGTCCCCCTCGACACTCCTTTTTACCATCTATCCACTTCTTTTAAGTTTATAAAGTCGTGACCTTATTTCCTTGTATACTCCTTGTATTATAAGTATTTTCACACGTTATTTTGTTATTTAAAAAAGGGCCCCCAAGGAAATAAGTCTGATTTTTTTTTGGGGTTTTCCAGTGGAAATTTACACAGTTGATAATTTTACTTAATTTTTACCCGTTCACAAAAAAACTTATAATCCTAATACCACCTTCATGGGGCAGATGAGGGTTTTTTGAGGGGCCCATTGCGTCAGATGGTTTTAGCCCCAGGGGTTCGTGTTTTTTGGGTTCAACAACAAGCCCGTATGTCAACCTCAGAATTTTCTCTAAGACTTTTACCTGCTGTGTCAGATGCTTTTGTGTGTTCTGAAATATGAAATGATAATATTAAATTGCTGTAAAAATGGTTATAACGCTCTGACTACACCAGGTCATTAAGGCTCCATGTTACCTGTAAACTAAGAGCCAAAAAGGTTTTAAAGCAGCAAAATTAGGATGAATGTATACTCTCACAGCATATACACCGAGATAGGTACACTTGTCACCTCCTTGGTGACTGACAAGAATTATAGGGACATTAGGTTTCAAACCTATCAACCATGAAGGTCATTAGGATTAGGAGATTCATAACCTTTGATATATTGTACCAATGCATTCATGTTTGTGTTTTCTATCAATGTATCCTGTCTATTAATAAAGTTAGCATGTAGTATAAAAATATAGGAGGTGGTAGAAGAAAATATTCAAACAGCTCCGGGTAGAACCTTGAGTTTTCCCTGAGGTACGTTTATTGTCTTCTCTGAGGATGAGGGTCCCATCGGCTAATTCCCACCAAGGCAGGGTGGCCCGAAAAGGAAAACTTTCATCATTCACTCCATCACTGTCTTGCCAGAGGCGTGCTTACACTCCAGTTATAAAACTGCAGCACTAACACCCCTTCTTCAGAGTGCAGGCACTGTACTTCCCATCTCCAGGATTCAAGTCCAGCCTGCCGGTTTCCCTGAATCCCTTCATAAATGTTATCTTGCACACACTCCAACAGCACGTCAAGTCTTAAAAACCACTTGTCTCCATTTGCTCCCATCTAACACGCTCACGCATGCTTGCTGGAAGTCCATGCCCCTCGCACACAAAACCTCCTTTAACCCCTCCCTCCAAACATTCCTAGGCCGACCCCTACCCCCGCCTTCCCTCTGCTACAGATTTATACACTCTCGAAGTTATTCCATTTCGTTCCATCCTCTCTACATGTCAAAACCATCTCAATAACCCCTCCTCAGCCCTCTGGATAATAGTTTTAGTAATCCCACACCTCCTCCCAATCGCCAAACTACGGATTCTCTGCATTATATTCACACCACACATTGCCCTCACACATGACATCTCCACTGCCTCCAGCCTTCTCCTTGTTGCAACATTCGCCACCCATGCCTCACACCCATACAAGAGCATTGGTACAACTATACTCTTATACATTCCTCTCTTTGCTTTCATGGATAAAGTTCTTTGTCTCCACAGACTCCTCAGTGCACCACTCACCTTTTTCCCCTCGTCTATTCTATGATTCACCTCATCTTTCATAGACACATCTGTTGACACATCCACTCCGAAATATCTGAACACATTCACCTCCTCCATACTCTCTCCCTCCAATCTGATATCCAATCTTCCGTTACCTAAAATTTGGGTTATCCTCATCACGTTACTGTTTCCTATACTCACTTTTAATTTCCTTCTTTTACATACCCTACCAAACTCATCAACCAACCTCTGCACCTTCTCTTCAGAATCTCCCAAAAGCAGTGTCATCAGCAAAGAGCAACTGTGATAACTCCCACTTTGTGTTAGATTCTTTATCTTTTAACCCCACACCAAAACCAACATGCTAAAACTCCAAAGAGTCCAAAACAAAGCCCTCCGCTTCATCACTGGCACCAGACTCCGAGACAGAATCAGGACCGAGGACCTTCACATACAGCAGAGAATCCCTGCAATCAATGTCCGGTTAGATAAACTCACGAAGAGACAACTATATGACATGCAGGACCTCTATGTGCCTGACAGAGAGAAGCCCCCCCCCCCAACCAGTGAACACGACCGACTATACTATTACCACCCCTCCCCACAGAGCCCAAAGAATGACCCTCCAACAAAGAGTTCGACGCTTCATCCACAAGGAGAACTTCCCTCGACCGAAAATCTTAAGCGACCTCCCCGCAGAAGAAGAATGGATACCACCGGAACCATTCTACGTCCAGTAACACGGACTAACGCTCCCCATCTTCGGGTGACCCACTTCTATCAATCAACACCTCGCAACTAACCTTGTTGCACTACAAGTACCCTCCAGCAGGACACCACCTCAGTCACTGCTTAGCCAGCCAACCCCAGGTGAACAACCAACCACCATCAAATGATCTGCAACTTCCGCCTGCAGCTACGGCCTTCTGACCAACCTCTCGAAAAAAAAAAACAATTGCACGCAGTATGCATCCTTCCAATTCAGTGGTGCACTGGTATAACAACACTATAGCAGTGTGCAATTGATGGGCAGGAGGTATATCCCACTCATAAAACCAACCTCTATAAATTACTCAATATGCTTACCCGCATATTCAAAATACACCAAAGTGGATAGGCCACTACCCTTTTACAACCCCACCTACCCCTCCTTCCCCCCAACCTCTCCTACATTCAATCCTTACCCATCCTTCTTCCTCCCTCCCATCTTACCAAAGCTCTGGTCAGAACCTCGCACCTCGCACCCCACACCTCTTGCCAGCACCCTCGCATTCACTTCTCTTATAACTCCATCTATAAATATGTTGAACAACCATGGTGACATGACACGTCCCTTTCTAAGGCCTACTTCTACGTACTCTAACCTGAGCCTCACTATCCTCGTAAGGACTCTTCACGGCTTTCAATAATCTACCTCCTACCTCCTACATTAGCAACAAATGTCACATTGCCCCCATATTCACCCTATTATTCGCCTTTTCCAAATCCATAAATGCCACAAAAACCTCTTCACCCTTAACTAAATACCGTTTATATATATATATATATATATATATATATATATATATATATATATATATATATATATATATATATATATATATATATACATCTTTTAACAGGATAATTGGTTTATTAACTCTAAATTTATTTTGAAGTGATGTGTGCATGTCAGGCTTAATAGAGAATAGTAAGCCAATCACTGCATTTGTTTTCTGAATAACCAATCAGCGCCGCAAAAAACCTGCTGTGTAATGATCTATGGTGGTATATTTTGGCTGATAATTTCTGTCAACAGAATATCCATATTGCTTTGTTTCCTTCATAAGAATGATGGATTTTTCTCGCTTGTTATACCTGGAGTACACCTGGAGTACACCTGGAGTACATCTGGAGTATACCTGGAGTACATCTGGAGTATACCTTGAGTATACCTGGAGTATACCTGGAATACACCTGGAGTATACCTGGAGTATACCTGGAGTATACCTGGAGTATACCTGGAGTACATCTGGAGTATACCTTGAGTATACCTGGAGTATACCTGGAGTATATCTGGAGTATACCTGGAGTATACCTGGAGTATATCTGGAGTATACCTTGAGTATACCTGGAGTATATCTGGAGTATACCTGGAATACATCTGGAGTATACCTTGAGTATACCTGGAGTATATCTGGAGTATACCTGGAGTATACCTGGAGTATACCTGGAGTATATCTAGAGTATACCTGGAGTATATCTGGAGTATACCTGGAGTACATCTGGAGTATACCTGGAGTATACCTGGAGTACATCTGGAGTATACCTGGAGTATATCTGGAGTATACCTGGAGTACATCTGGAGTATACCTGGAGTATACCTGGAGTGCATCTGTAGTATACCTGGTAAATACGTGGAGTATATCTGGAGTATACCTGGAGTACATCTGGAGTATACCTGGAGTATACCTGGAGTATACCTAGAGTACATCTGGAGTACATCTGGAGTATACCTGGAGTATACCTGGAGTATACCTGGAGTACATCTGGAGTACATCTGGAGTATACCTGGAGTATACCTGGAGCACATCTGGAGTACATCTGGAGTACATTTGGAGTATACCTGGAGTATACCTTTAAGTATACCCAGAGTATACCGGAGTATACCGGAGTATCCTGGAGTATACCTGGGTTATACCTTTAGTATACCCGGAGTATACCTTGAGTATACCTGGAGTACCCCCTGGAGTATACCTTGAGTAATCTGGAGTAAACCTGGATACACCTGGGGTATACTTAATGATTTCTTGGAGTACACCTGGAGTATACCTGGAGTATACCTGGAGTATATTGGAGTATACCTTGAGTATACCTGGAGTAAACCTGGAGTACACCTGGAGTACACCTGGAGTATACTTATGTATACTTGGAGTACAACTGGAGTATACCTGAAGTATACTTTTAGTACACCGGAGTATACCTGAAGTATACTTGGAGTGCACCTGGGTATACTTAATGTAAATTGGAGTACACCTGGAGTATACCTGAAGTATCTTGTAGTACACCTGGAGTATACCTGAAGTATACTTGGAGTGCACCTGGAGTATACTTAATGTATACTTGGGAGTACACCGGAGTATACCTAAGTATACTTGTAGTACACCCGGGGATACCTAAGTATACATGGAGTGCACCTGGAGTATACCTGAATATACTTGGAGAGACCCGGAGTATACTTAAATGTATACTTGGAGTACACCTGGAGTATACCTGAAGTAAAACTTGGAGTGCACCTGGAGTATACCCGAAGTATACTTGGAGTGCACCTGGAGTATACCCGAAGTATACTTGTTTAATACACCTGGAGTATACCTAAGTAAAACTTGGAGTGCACCTGGAGTATACCTGAATATACTTGGGGTGCACCTGGAGTATACCTGAAGTATACTTGTAGTACACCTGGAGTATACCTGAAGTATACTTGTAGTACACCTGGAGTATACCTGAAGTATACTTGTAGTACACCTGGAGTATACCTGAAGTATACTTGGAGTGCACCTGGAGTATACCTGAAGTATACTTGTAGTACACCTGGAGTATACCTGAAGTATACTTGGAGTGCATCTGTAGTATACCTGGTAAATACCTGGAGTATATCTGGAGTATACCTGGAGTACATCTGGAGTATACCTGGAGTATACCTGGAGTATACCTAGAGTACATCTGGAGTACATCTGGAGTATACCTTGAGTATACCTGGAGTATACCTGGAGTACATCTGGAGTACATCTGGAGTATACCTGGAGTATACCTGGAGCACATCTGGAGTACATCTGGAGTACATTTGGAGTATACCTGGAGTATACCTGGAGTATACTTGTAGTACACCTGGAGTATACCTGGAGTATACCTGGAGTATAAATGGAGTACATCTGGAGTACATCTGGAGTATACCTGGAGTATACCTGGAGTATACCTGGAGTATACCTGAAGTATATCTGAAGTAAACCTAGAGTATACCTAGAGTATACCTGGAGTATATCTGGAGAATACCAGGAGTGCATCTGGAGTATACCTGGAGTATACCTGGAGTATATCTGGGGCATACCTGGAGTATACCTGGAGTGTACATGGAGTACACCTCGAGTATACCTGGAGTTCATCTAGAGTATACGTGGAGTATACGTGGAGTATATCTGAAGTATATTTGGAGTACATCTGGAGTATACCTGGAGTATACCTGGAGTACACCTGGAGTATACCTGGAGTATATCTGGAGTATATCTGGAGTATACCTGGAGTATACCTGGAGTACACCTGGAGTATACCTGGAGTATACCTGGAGTATACCTGGAGTAAACCTGGAGTACACCTGGAGTATACCCAGAGTACACCTGCAGTATACCTGGAGTATACCTGAAGTATACCTGGAGTATACTTGGAGTATACCTGGAGTATACCTTGAGTATACTTGGAGTATACCTGGAGAATACCTGGAGCATACCTGGAGTATACCTGGAGTACACCTGGAGTGAGTATACCTGAAGTATACCTGGAGAATACTTGAAGTATACCTGGAGTATACCTTGAGTATACCTGGAGTATACCTGGAGTATACCTGGAGTACACCTGGAGTATACTTGAAGTATACTTGGAGTACACCTGGAGTATACCTGAAGTATACCTGGAGTACACCTGGAGTATACCTGGAGTACACCTGGAGTATACCTTCAGTATACCTGGAGTATACCTTGAGTATACCTGAGTATACCTGGAGTATACCTGGAGTACACCTGGAGTATACTTGAAGTATAATTGGAGTACACCTGGAGTATACCTGAAGTATACCTGGAGTACACCTGGAGTATACTTGAAGTATAATTGGAGTACACCTGGAGTATACCTGAAGTATACCTAGAGTATACCTGGAGTATACCTGGAGTATACCTGGAGTATACCTGGATTATACCTTGAGTATACCTGGAGTATACCTTGAGTATACCTGGAGTACACCTGGAGTATACCTTGAGTATATCTGGAGTATACCTGGAGTACACCTGGAGTATACTTAATGTATACTTGGAGTACACCTGGAGTATACCTGGAGTATACCTGGAGTATATCTGGAGTATACCTTGAGTATACCTGGAGTATACCTGGAGTACACCTGGAGTACACCTGGAGTATACTTAATGTATACTTGGAGTACACCTGGAGTATACCTGAAGTATACTTGTAGTACACCTGGAGTATACCTGAAGTATACTTGGAGTGCACCTGGAGTATACTTAATGTATACTTGGAGTACACCTGGAGTATACCTGAAGTATACTTGTAGTACACCTGGAGTATACCTGAAGTATACTTGGAGTGCACCTGGAGTATACTTAATGTATACTTGGAGTACACCTGGAGTATACCTGAAGTATACTTGTAGTACACCTGGAGTATACCTGAAGTATACTTGGAGTGCACCTGGAGTATACCTGAAGTATACTTGGAGTGCACCTGGAGTATACTTAATGTATACTTGGAGTACACCTGGAGTATACCTGAAGTATACTTGGAGTGCACCTGGAGTATACCTGAAGTATACTTGGAGTGCACCTGGAGTATACCGAAGTAACTTGTAGTACACCTGGAGTATACCTGAAGTATACTTGGAGTGCACCTGGAGTATACCTGAAGTATACTTGGAGTGCACCTGGAGTATACCTGAAGTATACTTGTAGTACACCTGGAGTATACCTGAAGTATACTTGTAGTTTCACCTGGAGTATAAACCCGAAGTATACTTGTAGTACACCTGGAGTATACCTGAAGTATACTTGGAGTGCACCTGGAGTATACCTGAAGTATACTTGTAGTACACCTGGAGTATACCTGAAGTATACTTGGAGTGCACCTGGAGTATACCTGAAGTATACTTGTAGTACACCTGGAGTATACCTGAAGTATACTTGTAGTATACCTGGAGTATACCTGAAGTATACTTGGAGTGCACCTGGAGTATACCTGAAGTATACTTGGAGTGCACCTGGAGTATACCTGAAGTATACTTGGAGTGCACCTGGAGTATACCTGAAGTATACTTGTAGTACACCTGGAGTATACCTGAAGTATACTTGGAGTGCACCTGGAGTATACCTGAAGTATACTTGTAGTACACCTGGAGCATACCTGAAGTATACTTGGAGTGCACCTGGAGTATACCTGAAGTATACTTGGAGTGCACCTGGAGTATACCTGAAGTATACTTGGAGTGCACCTGGAGTATACCTGAAGTATACTTGTAGTACACCTGGAGTATACCTGAAGTATAATTGGAGTGCACCTGGAGTATACCTGAAGTATACTTGGAGTGCACCTGGAGTATACCTGAAGTATACTTGGAGTGCACCGGGGTATACCTGAAAATATACTTGGAGTGCACCTGGAGTATACCTGAAAATATACTTGAGTAACCTGGAGTATACCTGAAGTATACTTGTAGTAACCTGGAGTATACCCGAAGTATACTTGGAGTGCACCTGGAGTATACTGAAGTATACTTGTAGTACACCTGGAGTATACTGAAGTTTTACTTGTAGTACACCTGGAGTATACCTGAAGTATACTTGGAGTGCACCTGGAGTATACCTGAAGTATACTTGGAGTGCACCTGGAGTATACCTGAAGTATACTTTGAGTGCACCTGGAGTATACCTGAAGGGATACTTGTAGTACACCTGGGGTATACCTGAAGTATACTTGTAGTACACCTGGAGTATACCTGAAGTTACTTTGGGGTGCACCTGGAGTATACCTGAAGTATACTTGTAGTAAACCTGGAGTATACCTGAAGTATACTTGTACACCTGGAGTATACCTGAAGTATACTTGGAGTGCACCTGGAGTATAAACCCGAAGTATACTTGGAGTGCACCGGAGTTTACCTGAAGTATACTTGGAGTGCACCTGGAGTATACCTGAAGTATACTTGTGTACACCTGGAGTATACCTGAAGTATACTTGTGTACACCTGGAGTATACCGAAGTATACTTTTAGTATACCTGGAGTATACCTGAAGTATACTTTGGGGTGCACCTGGATATACCTGAAGTTTACTTGGAGTGCACCTGGAGTATACCTGAAGTATCTGGAGTGCACCTGGAGTATACCTGAATGTATACTTTTAGTACACTGGAGTTACCTGAAGTATACTTGAGTGCACCTGGAGTATACCTGACGTATACATGTAGTACACCTGGACATACCTGAAGTATACTTGGAGTGCACCTGGAGTAATACCTGAAGTATACTTTGGGGTGCACCTGGAGTATACCTGAAGTATACTTGGAGTGCACCTGGAGTATACCTGAAGTATACTTGTAGTACACCTGGAGTATACCTGAAGTATAATTGGAGTGCACCTGGAGTATACCTGAAGTATACTTGGAGTGCACCTGGAGTATACCTGAAGTTACTTGGAGTGCACCTGGAGTATACCTGAAGTATACTTGGAGGCACCTGGAGTATACCTGGGAAATATACTTGTAGTACACCTGGAGTAACCTGAAGATACTTGTAGTACACCTGGAGTAAAACCTTAAGTATACTTGGAGTGCACCTGGAGTATACTGAAGTATACTTGTAGTACACCTGGAGTATACGGAAGTAAACTTGTAGTACCACTGGAGTTAAACCCGAAGTATACTTGGAGTGCACCTGGAGTATACCTGAAGTATACTTGGAGTGCACCTGGAGTATACCTGAAGTATACTTGGAGTGCACCTGGAGTATACCTGAAGTATACTTGTAGTACACCTGGAGTATACCTGAAGTATACTTGTAGTACACCTGGAGTATACCTGAAGTATACTTGGAGTGCACCTGGAGTATACCTGAAGTATACTTGTAGTACACCTGGAGTATACCTGAAGTATACTTGTACACCTGGAGTATACCTGAAGTATACTTGGAGTGCACCTGGAGTATACCTGAAGTATACTTGGAGTGCACCTGGAGTATACCTGAAGTATACCCTTGGAGTGCAAACCCGGAGTATACCCGAAGTAAAAATTGTAGTACACCTGGAGTATACCTGAAGTATACTTGTAAATACAACCTGGGGATACCTGAAGTATACTTGGAGTGCACCTGGAGTATACCTGAAGTATACTTGGAGTGCACCTGGAGTATACCTGAAGTATACTTGGAGTGCACCTGGAGTATACCTGAAGTATACTTGGAGTGCACCTGGAGTATACCTGAAGTATACCTGGAGTGCACCTGGAGTATACCTAGAGAGGGTTACGAGGTTCGTGACCCAAACCATAGTTTTGTAGAGTTTTTATATATTTGGAAGTTTTTCTCCTGGTGTGTATAAACCGAGATCTCCAGTGTATATACAGTCTTTTAGTTGATTAGTGATGGTTTAAAGCTTATCGACTACAAGAGGGTCATTAAGGCTGCATGCAACCCTGTTCAACCTGTTCAACACCACTCAGCAATTCTTTTATTCCTAAATTGGGAGTAAATTAAATTACCAGTTTCTCTACACAGAGATATATACACATATCGATATATATATATATATATATATATATATATATATATATATATATATATATTATATATATATATATATTATATATATATATAATCTCTCACTCCACAGTTGGATTCCAACCTGAACCTTGGCCTTACAGCCAGATCCCAGATAAGTATGGGCGCCTAGCCGAAACTAGGCGGTCATTCCCATACCCCTGAGCAACAGGGTTGTGTTAAGTTTTTTCATCAAATCCTGCCACAACATGCAGTGAACTTCGAAATGTCTTGAGGTCTCGAATGGATACAGGGAACTACATCCATTGTAAAATGGATGAGTTTCTCGTTTCAGTATGTGGGAGTTATCTTGGGGTTCTCTTGCAGGAGGATCCCAATATCATTCCCGCAGAAAGGAATGGTCCTAGGGATTATAATAACCCCCGTCTTCTTGCATGAAGAGGTCTTGCAGAGGACTCTTGGGTCTTGTAGAGGATCGCAGAGTCTTGTAGAGGGTTCTGAGGTCTTTTAGAGGATCCCACCCCGAAGTGGTGGTATACTCTACAAGATCCTAGTTAATCCCACTACCTGAAATGGAGGCCTGATCAAGGACTGGACCGCAGGGGGCCCTGACCCCCACTCCTGAAACACCTTTTAGGTAGGTAGGAGTGAGCCTCGGACGGTGCAGGGTGTAACCCACAGGGGAGGGAATATCTCTGAGGGTATTCCAAGATTTTTGCCCTATCCAGAGGGAAGGGCATCAACCAAGGGGGCAGCGAATAATCCGGGGATCAGGGAATAGCCCAACTCCAGGGGCTTAGGACATAACCCGGGGAGGTACTACATCACGCAGGGGGGATACTACATCACGCAGGGGGTTACTACATCACCCATGGGGGTAGTACATCACCCAGGGGGGTACTACATCACCCAGGCGGGTACTACATCACCCAGAAGGGTACTACATCACCCAGGGGGTACTAAAACACCCAGGTGAGTACTACATCGCCCAGCTTGGTACTACATCACCCAGCTTGGTACTACATCACCCAGGTGGGCACTGCATCACCCAGGGGGGGTAGTACATCACCCATGGGGGTAGCACATCACCCAGGGGGTACTACACCCAGGGGGTACTACATCACCCAGGGGGTACTACATCACCCAGGGGGGTACTACATCACCCAGGGGGGTACTACATCACCCAGGGGGTACTACATCACCCAGGTGGGTACTACATCCCCCATGGGTACATCACCCAGGGGGGTACTGCATCACCCAGGTGGGTACTACATCACCCAGGTGGGTACTACATCACCCAGGGGGGTAGTACATCACCCAGGGGGGTAGTACATCACCCAGGGGGGTAGTACATCACCCAGAGGGGTACTACATCACCCAGGTGGGTACTACATCACCCAGGTGGGTACTACATCACCCAAGGGGTAGTACATCACCCTGGGGGTAGTACATCACCCAGGGGGGTAGTACATCACCCAGGGGGGGTAGTACATCACCCAGGGGGTACTACATCACCCAGGTGGGTACTACATCACCCAGGGGGTTCTACATCACCCAGGGGGTAATGCATAACCCAGAACCAACAAATTAGTCGACTCCATCACACCCAGAGAAACTGAATTTCGACTTAATAAACTCGGATATATTCTATTGGGATCTAGTGTCGTCAGTCACTCTTCATTCTGACCTGCTTGAATCAGACAATTTTCCCATACCAACAGTTGTGTGTTTCAGCTGTCAGAACAACCAGCTCACAATTTTCAACGTCATGGATTCGAATCCTAGACAGAGAGAGATGCATGGAGGCCTGGCGACCATGTGATATTTCACTTGACTTTACACATGTCAACTATATTGGACGGACGTCATGCTGCGCTAACGAAAATTGATAAACACGTATGACAAACTCAATCCAGCTGTTTCAAGTTCGTGTGTGTGTGTCATGAATCATATTCGCAATTACCCTTCAAGCACCTTTGTTTTTACACGCAAATTAAGTTAGTCTTCATGGTCGCTTGAACTTAGATTTTGGAGTGATCGTACGAACTTACTAGGCTGGGAAATCATGAGTAGCTGAGCGCCACTGTGACAAATTAGTCAACTTGTCTACACGCACTGTCGACCTGGGTGTCTACTGACTTAGAGAATAGTGGGATGCAAATACTTCCAGTCACTGCAGATCGAGTGATTTCTGAGCCCTTGCAGGAAGGTTAAATTAGTGTTTTCTCCCATATATTTCTGGTATTTTGTTTCTTGCTTGCGTGTTCGATACCACCAAGCGGCGCCTGTCGTTATTACAACCACCGCTTGGTGGCTGTCATTATTACAACCACCGCTTGGTGGCTGTCATTATTACAACCACCGCTTGGTGGCTGTCATTATTACAACCACCGCTTGGTGGCTGTCATTATTACAACCACCAAGCGGTGCTTGTCATTATTACTGCCAATAAACAAACTTTATTTCTGTCTACAGTATACAAAATATAGTTTAGTTATAACTTAGTTGAATGTGTAGTATTATAGGTTTAACAAAACACTACATTTTCTTTATGGTTCAGTCATCTAGGCTATGTTAGACAGTTTTACCTGCGTATATTGAAGTCTTGGAAGGAAGTCTTACTACTGTTAGACTTTCAAATTGTCAAGAGTTCTAGATTTTTACATTTGGTTTCGAAAATAAGCTAAGAACCATAGTGGATTATTGACATGAATTAACAGTTGTCCTGGGAGTTAATATAATTCCAGATGGCTATGTGTCTTGTCAGCTTTTTGAGAATTATTTGAGGCTTTGAGAATAATATAACCAAGACTAACATTTGCGTACTGATTTTTAGTGTTATTTTTCCTCTGTACTTTTTGTAATTTGTCGTAATTCTTAACTTTACAGTTCAAGATTGTGTCATATATGTCAGAGGAAAAACTCTACGTCGAGATGAATTAAGAAGTTTTACAGCATCAGCAACATTGAACTTTACATTGATGTCAACTAATCAATTTTATAAACCAAAAAGTTACAATACCATGACTAGAACAAAGCACAAGTAACCCGATTTACAGCATTCTAACCTGTCTTAAAAATTAAAAATAATCCTTGGGTGGTGATGCGCAGGTAACATGCAGCCTAAATGTTCAATGAACAGTCGACAATCTTAAACCCAATAAAGCGACGAACTGTTGATATTACGCAGAAATAAAAAAAAATCTTTGAGAATCCTGTATAATTTCGAGATTTAGCTTATCTTACTGATTACTGTGGTTGTTTCTGTTATAAGAACGTGTGTAGATCGTGGACTGCCATATTAATGTAAAAATAAAATAAAAAAAATTTCTGGCATTACTGCTGGTCTCTCCTTTGTGTCTCATGAATATGTAAGACGAGAGATAGATCTCACGAACTTCCGCTTACGTTCAAGAATACACTTAGGTTTAATTTCCTGTGCATTTCTGAGCAGTTATAACTTTTCTAATAACTCCTTTACATTTTATGAGTCCTGGTGTGAGATCGGGGCGCTGGAGCGATCATCTTTGAAGTATATATTTCTTATATACTTCTCTTATGCGCGGGTTATTTGTGTATTGTTACAGTCACGGAATTGTGCCTTTTTTGTTCCTTATTGTAAACTAATATTGGGAATGGCAGTGGCGGGTTGTAAACACTGTGAAGCATAACCAAACAATAATGTAAGGCATCATCATAACTTCTTTCCATTATCATCCTCTAAGTTACATCCCCATTAGACAGAGCTAATGGCTGATTTCTACTATAACTTACAGCTAGGCTATATATATTAAGATATATACAAGGACCCCAGTGGAAATAAGTCACTTGGGCTGACTTTTTTGGATTATCCAAGGTAATTTACACGTCACTATGTATGATAATTGTACTTATGTGTGACTGTACCTAAATAAACATATTTAGCCTTGGGAAACTGGACACCTGGAGAATATGTCGCTTAGGTTCTTAACGCAGAGTTCGTGGGCCCCTAAGGAAGCTGTAAATGGCCTAATGCTCCTAATGGGTTTGATTTATTCTCCGTTCACGTCACCCACCCCTAACAACGTTAAACAAATGCTTAATGACATCCCAGCGATCATCGTCTTCAACTTGGGCTGTGTCCATTTACCCGGGTTCCCCTCAAAATTTTTAGTTTTGTTCACTGTATCAAAGCCTCTAAGAAATTTCAAGCCCTCTAATCTGTCATGTCAATTCCTTCAATCTTTCTTATTTCACTTCTTTTTTTTCAATAGTAGGTGTGTGTGTGCCGATATAATATATATTATATATAATATATATTATATATAATATATATATTATTATATAATATATTTTAAAATATATAAATATTATATATGTATGTATGTAAGTAGTTATAAAAGCTAATATGAAAAAAATTATAAAATTTAGCCAAAAGAAAAGTTGTGTGGTGAGGCTGTGAGGGGGTGATTCAGATTGAACAATTCCCTTTGATTTTTTTTTACCCTCGTTTATGTTGGATTTTCACACATCGCTTCACAGTAAGTCAAAATTAGGTTACAAACTAGACTTGTTTCAGTCGCTCCCTAATGAGGATAACTAGTATCCCATAAGCTCAGCCCATTCCCTCAACGATCCAAGAAGGGTACCCCTTTTTTTCCTAATTATTTTACTACTACTACCACTACTACTCTATACTACTAATAATAATAATAATAAAAATAAAAAATAATAATAATAAAAATAATAAAAGACAAGACTAATTTTTTGAATGAACGTGTATGAAAAATGCGTACAGCTTTAAGGGCTGTTCAACAATCTTAAACAAGTCACTGTGGGTTTAAAGACCACGTCAGGAGACCTTGTCACGTCTCCTGAAGAATATTTAACTAAGAATAAAAAAGCCCACAGGAGTTAAAAAACTGTAGAAATCAACACATCATCGGGAGGTTACATTTTTAAGCTTGTTCGTGATTTTTGCAAATTGTGAATTATCCCTAACTCACACGGGTTCATACAATGACGCCCCAAAAAGAGAAATGATCAAAAATTTTGAATTCTTTTGAATTTAAAGAACTAAGCTATAATAATGGGAAAAAAAAAAAAAAAACTTTTGCCTGACATTTAAATTTCTATAAATCATTACTGAGAAAACAAAAATCCCTAGAATTGGAAAAAATAGAAACCGCCCCCACATACAGCACCTTAAAACCACTTTAAGGATTTTTTATTTATAAAAGTGTAAAATACCACTAGCACACACTCAGTATTTTTTAGAAAATGGCTTAATCAAACGAAATCCCAAAACCCTTAAAAATGCGCCTAACCCTTGCAAAAGGGGGACATTGGGGCTGGAACAAATTACAGCCAGTGCGCTTACACATATCAGCGTCTTTCATAGCTGTGAACGTCAACAACAACCTTTATCCCACACCTACGTGGATTATAGTAAAATGTTTGTCGGGAAACGGGAAAAGATTTCCGAGTGGGTCTTAGTCACATGTGACCCACAGAATTTAAGGGATTAAAAAGGGAAGATTTTGTTTTCACTACTGTTGAACTATTACGACAAAATTTTACTGGGAAAAAGGACACATTAAACTAATGAGATTTTTTTTGTCTCTTTTTTTGCATTTTGAATCCTGTTCCCTAAACTTTTGGAAAATTACCAACTTACCACAAATTACTTGGGCTTTGGGGGAAAAATTCAAAATGCAATTGTCACGCGGAATTCTTTAAAGGGCTTTTGACAATATAATCGTATGGGCGAGGTTCTTAAAATAAAGTCATCGGGTTCACGAGAAAGTAAGCAAATGGATATTCATTTTTCTGTAAAATTTAAAAAAGAGTAGCAAAAACAACAAAAAACCTAGCCGAAGCAGATGAAAAGCTAGCAGCCCCCCGGTGGCATTCCTTAGCAAAAAAATACATAACAGCGCGGGGCTTTGCTTCATGTCATAATTTGGGGACGATAAAAAAATAACCCATAAAAATCCCCCTTGTAGAAAACAGGGAAACTCAAAAAAGTAAAACCCAAAGTCTTTCATGAACTGTAAATGTTAGTGGGGGCGAATTCCAAAAAACTCAGATATAATAGTGAATGAAGGGGAATATAAAAGAAAATGTAAATATCAGTAAAAGAAAGGGAACCAGGGGGACCATTCGGAACATTGAAAGAAATCCGTGGCCTAACCTATTTAACTCTACCAAAATTAAGGGGAAACACTGCTGGAACAAGTGTAGAGGTTTTAAAGAGGAAAAAATTTCCTCCGTCGGGTGCCGATCAGCCAAGCTATTTGGTAAGGGGAGCGGGTGGAAATAGCAACATCGGGTTGACCGGGAAGCACGAAAAAAAAACAACCTGGGGCCGGGCTGGGGAGTAAAAAATTCTCTGGGCCCGTCACAGTGTTTACACAAGGTACTTCATGTGTAATCTTCGTGTAAACAGTTTAACTCCAGCAGTGTTATTATACCGACAATGGATGGCAGTCTTCAGTAACAATCATATCCACCCTTCTCAAATCGATGATTATTTCCCCCCTTTAATACCCTAAAGCATCTTCCTAAACCATTACCGCGCAATAATACCCTGAAGCCCGCTTCTAAAGCGCAACAACGGAAAAATTTTTTAGGCCTTTTTATTTTGCAGACGCGTCCATTTTCTCTCTCGTGGGTTTAAATTCTTTTAAGTGTTCCCCCAAGTAACAAAAAAAATCCCCCAAATACCCACTCGACAACACACTTTCCACACCATATAAGCCGTCCAACAAACCCACATTTTTTTTTTTTTTTGAAAATTATGAGAACAAAGAGAAATGGGAAAATGGAAAGCTTTCGACCGCCCAAAGAGACGAAAAAGCAAATTTATTCAGGTACAAGTACCATAAATACAGTGCAGCTAAAATTATAATACGTGCGCAAAAAATTATAATACGACGAAAAAAAAATTATAATACGTAGCAGCATAAAATTAAAAATACGTAGGGGCAAAAAATTATAATACGTAGCAGAAAAAAATTAAAAATAGAACATATAATTAAAATGGGTGCGGCATAAATTATAATACTACCAAAAAATTTATAATAGGTAGCGGCATAAAATTATAATAGATAGAAACATAGTGTAAACCCTAGAAAAATCGAAAAAAGCATGACTTTTTTCCCATTGGCTCCCTGAAAAGGGAACGATATTTCTTATTGGGAAAAATTCTCTCTCCCCCCTCCCCGAAAAAAGGGGAAGAAAACCCCGGGACTGATCTTCCAACATATAATAAGCTGACTAGTGATTTGGACCAGAACTCATTTTCCTTGTCTATAATGAAGAATAAAAGTCGCAATAACGGGCGGGAAAAATTCCAAAATTAAGTCGTGAATTTGAATGAAAGTTGGGGGGAGTGATTTAATGGTTGGTTTTTTTGGGTGAAGTTTCGCTATTTTGTCTTTTAATTTGGGGCTTGAATGGCGAAAGGGGCGAATATTTTTTTTAGGGGGTTTTTTGGTTTTGAAAAGCCCGCCTGTGGGGGCCAGTGGGGCTCCTGTAGTGTTCCTCCTTTCTTATTACACGAAGGGCGGATTTTTCGAAATAATGAAGCTAAGCTTTAGGGCCCTAACCGGAGGGGCCCCCCGAAGCGACTGTAGTCCCCTGCTTAAAGTTTTTTTGGTCTACTGTAGAGAAGGGGGTTTCGAAAGGGGGCCCCCCTAAAGGTGAAAACTTTTTGGGGGCCCCAAAAATGAGGGGCCTCCCGGAATACACGGGGCATTAGGGTCACGTAACCTTTCACCACCCCGAAGAAATTTCAATCAAAAAAAGTAAAATTTAAAATGTATAACGCTTTCCATCTAAGGGGGGAAAAAATCAGTAAATTTTTTCAGGTAAAACAATCAGTTACCGATTACATAATCAGCATATTGTGAGACCTAAAAATCCAAAAAAGCAAGTACTTATTTTCCTTTGGATTCAATCTTTTTCTGGGGATCTAAAAATGTAAATTTTTATGTTCCAAATCATCTGTCTGCCCAAGCCCCCAATAAAAAAAGGGATGCTATGTAAGCAAAAAAGTATTAAAAACTTACTTACTAAAATCAAATTTTTTTAGGAAAACAGTATGGGCAGCCAATTACCCCAGTTACCGCTAAAAAATTCATTGCTCCATTTCCCCCTTTTTTATTTTTTCGTAGTTTGGGGAAAAATTTGTACTTTTGTCAAAAACCCTCATTTAAAAAAGATTTGTTTGGGTTTTTAAACCCCGAGGGCTAGGACCCCGGTAACCCAAGAAAGTCATGCTTTTTTAAGGGCTGTCGTATTTACATTGGGTCCTTCACCCTTTTCCCCCGGATGCCACCCCACCTCAAGAACAAATCATGTTATAAAATTGCTACGAACAGTGTCCCCAAAATCTTGCTGTCAATTTGTCAGGTTGGGAACCAAAACAACATAGTACTAGGGGGAGAGAGCACAACTTTTTAGTACCCACATCAGTGGCCGGCTTTAAACACCTTTTTTTTGTACAGCAATAAAGGAATGGAACAAACACCCCCAAATTCAAGGCCCGTCATAGCTTTAACCGTTAAAAGACGCCAAAAATGTCTGATGAATGAAGCAAAGAAAGGGGGGGGAATGATTTTCTTTTTTTAGCTAAAATACGGTAAATTTTAACCCTTTTCCCTATAATGACCCTGTATTGTGATACGTAATGACCCTCGGGGAGTAGAAGTCTTTTTAGTATGATAAAAAATGTTATCTTCTTGTAGAATAAAAAGAAAATATTAAACCTTTATATTTTAAAAAATAAGGGGAAAAGGCCCCCAAAGGAAATAAATCACTCTGTCGACTTTTTTTGGGTTATCCTAGGTTTTCCCACACAATGCTCTATTATGATAATTCTATGTAACTGATTGTGTATCCTGATAAAATTTTCTTACTTACACTTTTTTATTCTTAACTATCACCCCGAAACCCACTTATGTAGGGAAATAAGTAGCTTTTAGGGGAAAAATTTTTTAATTTTCCACTCATGCCGGATTGAACCACGACACCAGTGTTAGGTGAGTACGTTATAACATAATGTAAACTACCTAATTTTTTCCCTTTGGCCCCTGGCCGATTGCTAAAACCTCGCTTCATGTGGG
Organism: Cherax quadricarinatus; assembly: GCF_026875155.1. Lineage (NCBI taxonomy): Eukaryota > Metazoa > Arthropoda > Malacostraca > Decapoda > Parastacidae > Cherax > Cherax quadricarinatus. The sequence continues at coordinate 25,705,544 of NC_069472.1, forward strand.
TCTGTCCGGGTTTGATTCCCCCCGGGGTAGAAAAATTTTCGTGTTTTCCCTTTCACCGGGTTTCCCAGTTCCCCCTCAGAAAAGGGGGACCTGGGTGTTAATCGTTGGGGTGGGTCGCACCGGAAAAAAAAAAAAAACGTAAATTTTCCTTAAAAGCTCCGCTAACAACGGCTTTCTATATGAGTAGCATTGGCGCAGGTTTATACCAAACATTGAAATAAAGATAACACAAATAAACCCGCACATAAAAAAGAGAGCTTACACCCCGGTTTTTTCCGACTTGGACCCTTTCAAAGTCACACTAAACCAGAAGTGGAGCAGGACGGCTATATTACAGGAAAGGGGTTTTATAAAAAGAATTATTATTAAAGAAAAAAATCACTTTGTGGGACTTTTTTTGGGTTATCCCAGGTTTTCCAAGTTGCTATGTATGATAATTTTATTACTGAATTTTTGGGTGTTAAAAAAATTACTTAACTCCAAAAACAAGGGCCCCCCTGGGAAAAAAAATCACTTTTTACTTTTGGGGGGTTATCAGGCATTTACACTATCATGAAAGTGTCTTGTGTCCCCTGCCCCAAGTAAACTTCTTCATTTTTAAAGTGACTTATTTCCATGTTGAATACCATGCAAACCAGGAAAATATTATCCCCCACCCCCCAACCCTTTATTTTAAATAAATAAACCGACATGGAAATTTTCCACGTCAGCTTGACCTCTTACAAACTCAATGAAATAAAGTGGAAAAAAATTCAGAAATACAAACCAACTAAAAACGGAGGGGGGTTTTGGAACCCTTGAGAGCCAAAACTCCAGGCATTTTGTTAACCCTGGGCCACGGCACAAAAAAAAAATTTTTACCAAACTAATTTTTTTAAACAGGGGGTTTCAGGGGCCTCACTTCCCCTTTCCCCCACCTACCGGGGGGATTCTGAAACAATTCGTGAGACAAGGAAAAAAAAAAGGCAAAGCCCCAAAAACCGACCGCGTGAGAAAAAGGAAAAAGCCAGCACTCCCGGGGCCAACCGGGGCGCAGCAGACACGCCGTAAAACCTTACAAAACAACAAAAAAATCAAAACAATCCAAATTCGCCGGCAAACACAACGTGTCGTTCTTCCCTAAACCCCAAAAACAAAAAAAATTGAAAACCCCCCCCCCAAAAACACCAACCCAACGCGGGGGCCCTTTTTCCTTACAAACTTTCACAAAAACCACTGGGACCCCCCTCCGGGTTTTTCCTTTCCCCCCAACACAATAAAATTCTTTCATCTTTGGGCAAAAATTAATAATTAATTAACCATTAACAATAGGTATCATAACCTTTTATATACCGGAGACGTTTCCCGCATGCTTGGGTTTGCCCCTTTGGCCCCCAAATTTTTCCCCCCCCACCCCCCTTTTTCCCCCCCCTCCCCCCAATTCCCCCCCCTTCTTTTTCTCATTCCGCAATAATTGGGGCCCTTTCCCTCCCTTGCCATCCCCGGTCTTTTCAAAACGGCCTACTTTCCCCCCCGTTTTTGGTTTTTTTTCAGCAGTAACTGCCCTCATTCCAGCAATAATTAGCCTCGTTCCAGTTGCAACTAGCCTCGTTCTAGTAGTAATTGGCCTCATTCCAGCAGTAATTGGCCTCGTTTCAGTAGTAACTGGCCTGTTTCCAGCAGAAAGTGGTCTCGTTCCAGCAGTATTATTATAGCCAAAAATAATTGGTAATTTCCTTACAGCACAATCTTGGCCAACCCTTCTCATATCGATTGATTCCTTCGGAGTCAGTAGACTGCAGCAACAATAGCCTGAGAGATGTTTCTAAAGCATCAAGAGCCTAAGAGCTATCTTTGAAACAGCAATAATCCGAGTGCTATCTTTAAAACAGCAATTGCCTAAGTTCTATCTCTAAAAGAGCATTACCCTAAGAGCATCAATAACCGATAAATTATTTAGGCTGTATACTTTCGCAAATCTTTCCTATTTCTTCTCTCGCGTGGGCAAATTCTCTCCAGCGTAAAAGAAAAAAATTAACTTTCACCCGCTTGACAGATTTTTTTTTTTTCAGCGAAGTTAAAGCCGGTGCCAGCGAAGCCATTTTTATGTAAATTGTTAATAAGAGTGAATGAGACATACGAAATGCAGGCGATACATGCGAGAAAAAGAGCTGGATGAAAGAGAATGACATTTATCTGGGTAGATTCCAAAGACGAACGGAATGACTCTAGGACGGATTACGCCCAGAAAATTAATCTGACGCAGCAGGCTGATTTAGACCAGAACTCATCGTCCTTGTCTAATTTGAGGAGAAAAAGTCACAATATCGTAGCAAGAACAATTCACAACTAACCCACAATGCTGTAGCTAGCATAAATCACAATTAACCAACAATACCGTGACTGGAACAATTCACAACTAACCCACAATGCTGTAGCTAGCATAAATCACAACTAACCAACAATACCGTGACTGGAACAATTCACAACTAACCCACAATGCTGTAGCTAGCATAAATCACAACTAACCAACAATACCGTGACTGAAACAATTCATAACTATCCCACAATTTAGAAATGGCGCGCATAACGGAGATAAAACACCTCAATTACTGGGAGCGCTTGAGGTTCCTAAACCTGTATTCCCTGGAACGCAGGAGGGAGAGATACATGATTATATACACCTGGAAAATCCTAGAGGGACTAGTACCGAACTTGCACACGAAAATCACTCACTACGAAAGCAAAAGACTTGGCAGACGATGCACCATCCCCCCAATGAAAAGCAGGGGTGTCACTAGCACGTTAAGAGACCATACAATAAGTGTCAGGGGCCCGAGACTGTTCAACTGCCTCCCAGCACACATAAGGGGGATTACCAACAGACCCCTGGCAGTCTTCAAGCTGGCACTGGACAAGCACCTAAAGTCAGTTCCTGATCAGCCGGGCTGTGGCTCGTACGTTGGTTTGCGTGCAGCCAGCAGCAACAGCCTGGTTGATCAGGCTCTGATGCACCAGGAGGCCTGGTCACAGACCGGGCCGCGGGGGCGTTGACCCCCGGAACTCTCCAGGTAAACTCCAGGTAAACTATATAATGTTGCGATGGTTGGCTCAGTAGGCGAAATGCCTCGCATCCGCAGGAAACTTAATAAACCATGATGTCAACAGTGCTACACTGGTCAGGAAGACTTTAATCCCACACACACACACATATCCCTCCACGGGTATACACTGCTGCTCTCAATGCATTCACATAAAGATATACGTACTCTTCACAATATATGCAGGGTTAAGGTTACACTCTATCCCTAGTGAAAAATACGAAGACCCCAGTGGAAGATGCAAAGACCCCAATGGAAAATGCAAGGACTCCATTGGGGATCCTTGTATTTTGGGGTTATACTGATGGGTACCCCTCAAGGAAGGTTCTTTGATGTTGGTGAGGGGCTCTTGATTTAGGGAATTGGATCTGTGCTCCAGTTCCCCGAATTAAGCCTAAATGCCTTCCACATCCCCCCCCAGGCGCTGTATAATCCTCCGGGTTTAGCGCTTCCCCTTGATTATAATAATAATAATAATAATATACTGGTGGGTAATTTACATTACAAATGATAACTGTACTTACGTGTACATGTTCCTAAATAAACTTACTAAACCTGCACTCTAAGGGCTCTGGATGCCGTAAAGTTATTATTTTTTTCTTAATTTAGTCTTGCGCGTGTTATTCTGGGTGGAATGAGGTACGCTCGACGTCGATACCACCGGACTCTAGTTAGCGTTACGCAAAAAGACGCACTTTATGCACGCGTCACTTCGCAATTTGCCAGTAATTTAAATGGCGTTGTTTGCACACCTCTGTTGGCGTGCAAGAGAGCGAGAAATTATATATGGAAGTAAACATCAGAAGATGTTTATCTAGCTAGTCAAAATTTGATTAAATTTGTCGGTCTTGTTTATATGGTGGTGGTCAAATGTGTGTGTGTGTGTGTGTGTGGTGTGTGTGTGTGTGTGTGTGTTTTGTGTGTGTGGGGTGTGTGTGGTGTGTGTGTGTGTGTGTGTGTGTGCGCGCGTGCGTGTGCTCACCTAGTTGTGATTGCAGAGGTCGATTCAAAAGCTCCTGGCCCCGCCTCTTCACTGGCCGCTGTGTGTGGTGTGTGGGGTGTGTGTGTGTGTGTGTGCGTGTGCTCACCTAGTTGTGGTTGCAGGGGGCGATTCACAGCTCCTGGCCCCGCCTCTTCACTGGCCGCTGTGTGAGTGTGTGTGTGTGTGTGTGTGTGTGTGTGTGTGTGTGTGTGTGTGTGTGTGTGTGTGTGTGTGTGTGCTCACCTAGTTGTGGGTGCAGGGGTCGATTCACAGCTCCTGGCCCCGTCTCTTCACTGGCCGCTGTGTGAATGTGTGTGTGTGTGTTTCAGGTTAGGTTAATTTAATGCCAGTTAACCTAATTTAACCAAATATACATTAATTAACACCAAGAAATTCAATGACAAATAAAGGAGAGACAATGTTTGGATGAGTAAACACTAAATTTGAATTGCCGAGAAGGCTGAACAAGTGAACAGTAAAGGCTGAACAAGTGAACAGTAAAGGCTGAACAAGTGAACAGTAAAGACTGAACAAGTGAACACAACACAGAACCATCAATAACATAGAAATATCACCGCTACTTTCTAACGTGGCTTTGATACAATATATTTCATGGTCATTCTGTCAACTAAACTCAGCGTCTCACTGAAATTACAGCAGGAACGATCTACGTCCTCGGTAATCATTCTTTTTTAACCCTCTGGGAAACCTCAACTATGTCCGAGTCACTCAGGCAGAATACCTGGACCAGCCTTGCCGGTTCGTCCACTCCTCTCACTCCTGTGGGATCCTTACTGTGCTGCTCTGGCACATTCACTGGCGAAGCACTAGAAGCGTAGGAGGGCACTTGTAGAAAATTAAAGATAGCTCCAGTTTCTTGGATCAAGAACCCCGTACTAGCATCGAGGCTGGTACAGTGGGCATTTCTGAAAAGATGGGCTAAACCCGTAAGGGTCATACAGCGCCTAGGGGCAGTTGGAGGTATTCATATTTGATCCATCGAATAAAAGGGCAGCTCCAATTCCATGGATCAAGAGAACGATTTATAGGAGCTATTGGAAGACATTAATAATAATGATGATAATAATAATAATTACAATAATAATAATAGTAATAATAATAGTAGTAATAATAATAATAATAATAATAATAATAATAATAATAATAATAATAATAATAATAATAATAATAGCAATAATATTAGTTCAAGTTCTTGCTGTTGAGTGGTTGTTATTGGGTGAGTGGCGAGGCAGTTCGCAGCAAGAGTGCTCGCACATGCACTCGCAAATTAGGGTCATATATTGCACTCTGAGCAGGCACCAGGGCCTCGAGGGAGAGTAGCCAGGAGTTAACCGAGATCCATAATATATATATATAATATATATATATATATATATATATAAATTATAATAATAAATATATATATATATATATGTATAATATATATATATATATATATATATATAATATATATATATATATATATTATATGATATATATATATATAGCTAAATGTATATATATATAAAAATATATATAAATATATATAAATTTATATAAATATATATATAAAATACATATCTGTGTGTGTGCGCGTGTGTGGTGTGTGTGTGTGTTGTGTGGGTGTGGTGTGTGTGTGGAACAGCGAGAGAGGGCTAAATGTATCTCTCTCTCTCTCTCTCTCTCTCACTCCCTTCTATCTTTACTTCCTCCCTTCCTAGCACAAACCTGGCAGGTGTCCCTGGCGCCGTGTGTAGGGGTAGCTTTAGGGTCCAGTCTTCCAGCGTTTCCAGTTGTTGATTTTCTGCGTCTCCTATTTGTCTTCCCCCCTGCGCTTGCTGGTGCTGTTACGGAGTGTTTTGCTTGCCCGGAGGGAGTCCAAGCTTCCTGGAGAGCACTTGTGTCTCTGCAGAGGCAGCTGTCGACCACAGGAAAGAGATGGAATCTGAGTGAGTCGTCATGACACGGCTGTAGCCGTAGGGGGAAGAGAAAAGATTGGTAAGACTCGAGTACATGGAGAAGTTACTGCTGAAAAACGAAGTGTAGTGTTAGTTTCAGCTGAGCTACGAGGAGAGACTAAAGAAAGTGGACCTGATGGCATCAGAGAATAGAGGAACTATGGGAGATGTGATAACGACATGCAAAATCTTCAGAAGACTTGATAGTTTCTTTTTCCATCTTGTCAATTTTGACCTTGCGACGCTTCGGTCCTAGACCATAGCTAAGTCACTTGCACCTTGATAATGGTAAAAAACAGACCGAAAAGTCATCTAATATCCATTCCACTTCATGGGTTGTGAGATGTGCCAGCCACTACATTGTAAATTTTATTACATATGACTTTCATATTCATGTTATTGCTCAAAATGTGACTGAGATAGAAAACAAATTGGGAACTTTTAACTTAGTTCTTATCACTGACTCTTACTTATGGCTTAACCTTTCCCTTACTTTGAAAAACAAGAAGACGAGCACAATCCTAACAATCATCTCAGTTTACAGTCATTGTTTATCTAAAGCAATTACTTTACCTTATAGCGTTAGGTTTAAAAGTGTTGTGTGTTACTAATCGAACGGGAATGCGACTGAAGGTAAGCGAGACACTGTATGGTTTGGCGATTCCAAAAGACAATATGGCCATTATCAGCGCTAAGCGTTTACAGAGTCGGTCCTCAAGATCATACTTACGTTCAGTCAAGCGAGTGGATATCAATACCGAGAGTGATTCCCCCACTTTAAGACAGTCCTAGGCGGGGGGGGGGGGGGGGGTATACATTCCTTGTGGGTGTGGGAGGGTTTTTTCTTGGCCGTTGGTTTTGGTGTGGTGGTGGGTGGTGGTGGCGAATGACGTTGCTTGGGGATGGTGAGAGTGCTCGCCCCCCCCACCCCCCCGCCCCCCCCACCTAGAATGAAACTCCACAGTACCGTGATTGGAACGTTTGACAAGTAAACCACCATTTAGAAACGAAGCCTAGACAACGTTTTGATCTTGATCATTATTAGGCAGCTTCTAGTTTCTAGTTTCAGTTCGGGGATAACTGGTTCGTTTAATGGGCATAAAGTTTGTTAATACTAATGGGTCATTAAGGCTGCACGTAACCTGTTCACCAACAGTCAAGGATATTATCAGCCTTCAAGTCAAGATAAATGTAAACTCTGTGTATATAGACAGAGACATACACACCTCTCTATGTATATGCACTCAGAAACACAAAACTCTCTGTCTATATAACTTTGGAGCAGTTGTAAACAGCTTCTCAGGTGGGAACGAACCAGAGGAACTCAGGTGAGCTGTAAATTCACCTCGTTAAGGAGCCGGATATCCCTTAAATACCGCTTAAATACTTCCAGCAGGTACTGGAGTTATCTTACACAGAATTAACATTCCAGCAGCACCTGCTTATGGAAGGGTTCTTGATGCTAGTGAGAGGCTCTCGATCCATGGACTTGATCTTGTTCTTCCCTTTCCATGGATCAAGCTTGAATGCCTCCCGTTCCCCAGGAACTGTTAGACCCCTACAGGTTTAGCGCTTCCCCGTAAATGTAATAACTAGTTATTTTTCTACATGGATGTGACCTCTACAAAAGTGGCAGAACACACAAAGGTATCTATTTTCACTGCTAGGAAGGCACGGGTGTATGGACACTAGCGCATACATTGCCCGGCGTCGTGGAATCGAGCCCCGGATCTTGCGTTTGTGAGTCGAATGTTGTGACCGTGTGAAGAATTAGACACATGTGCAACATTTGGGTATCTTTATTGTAGACGTTTCGCCATCCAGTGGCTTTATCGCTATAAATTCAAGGACATAATGGAAAGACTAGAACTATGTACAGAAGACGAGGTAATCATTCCCTCAGCCTCGGTGAACGTTATCGTGATCTTAAAGAATGTGAAGCACAGACAGGAAAGTACTTGACGCTTATTTGTTGGCGTCACGTGTATACCATACATGTACAATAGGGCAGGAAGGGGCTGGCTGACAGGGTTCACTGCTAGGGGCACCCCCAGCACGTCATTGCAGGTGGTTGCAGGGAAGGGAAGGAGCTGGCTGGCAGGGTTCACTGCAGGTGGTTGCAGGGAAGGGAAGGAGGCGGCTGGCAGGGTTCACTGCAGGTGGTTGCAGGGGAGGGAAGGGGCTGGCTGGCAGGGTTCACTGTAGGTGGTTGCAGGGAAGGAAGGGGAGCTGGCAGGCAGGGTTCACTGCAGGTGGTTGCAGGAAGGTGAAGGAGCTAGGCAGGCAGGGTTCACTGCATGTGGTTTACAGGGAAGGAAGGCGCTGCTGGCAAGGGTTCATGCAGGAGTTGCAGGGAAGGAAGGAGCTGGCTGGCAGGGTTCACTGCAGGTGGTTGCAGGGAAGGGAAGGAGCTGGCTGGCAGGGTTCACTGCAGGTGGTTGCAGGGAAGGGAAGGAGCTGGCTGGCAGGGTTCACTGCAGGTGGTTGCAGGGAAGGGAAGGAGCTGGCTGGCAGGGTTCACTGCAGGTGGTTGCAGGGGAGGGAAGGAGCTGGCTGGCAGGGTTCACTGCACTCACTGTAATTGTGATCATAAAAGCCTCGTTGATGACTTTGCCATTTACTTGCTCTCGTTGATGTCCTCTTCTCGCTTTCTCATTCCTTCTTTATCTGTTATATATTAATCTCCACAGCTTTATCCTTATATCTCTGTAGCAGTTTCTGTCTGTATGACTGTCAGTCTCTCATCTCCTCTCCTCTTTCACGACACTTCCTCCCCCTCTCCTCTCTTCTCTCTCTCTCTCTCTCTCTTACACAGGGTTTTACAAGGTTAGGTTAATATTCCTAACTTTTAATTGAAATCTAAGAACAGTTACCTACATCTCTCTCTTTCTTTCTCCCCACTCTCCCGTGTCTCTCCCTCCCTCCTCCTCCCTCCCTCCCACCCTCCCTCCCTCTCTCTATCTCTCTCTTCCTGCTTTTTAAGCAAAGATTTCCAAAACAGCTGAAAGTATCGCACATTCTTTACATTTTTCTTATCCTCCTCACTCTCACCTTCCTTCAACACTTCCTCACAGTCCCGTAACCTCTCTCCGACTGTTTGTCCCTCCCTATTCCCCTCTCTCTCCTCCACCACCCCACAACACCACCCTCACCACCACCCCCACCCTCACCACAACCCTCACCACACCACCATCCCGCTCACCACACAACAACACCTCCACCACCATCCCACCCCCACCCTCACCACCACCACCCTCACCAACCACCCTCCTCACCACCACCCTCCTCAACACCACCACCACACCATCCTCACCACCACCCTCACCACCACCACCCTCGACCACCACACTTCACCACCACCCTCACCACCACCATCACCACCCCCTCACCACCCCACCACCACCCTCCTCACCACCACCCTCCTCACCACCACACCACCACCACCACCATTCCTCCACCACCACCCTCACCACCACCACCCCACCACCACCTTCAACCACCACCCTCACACCACCATCAACCACCACCCTCACCACCACCCACACACCACCCCGCTCACCACCACCCTCCTCACCACCACCACCACCACCACCACCCTCACCACCACCACCCTCACCACCACCATTTATCACCACCACCCTCACACACCATCACCACCAACCCTCACCACCACCACCACCACCACCCCACCCTCCTCACTCCCCACCCTCTCACCACACATCCACCACCACCATCCTCACCACCAACCACACACCACCACCATCCTCACCACCACCCTCACCACCCCACCACCACCACCACCAACACACCCATCCTCACCACCACCCTCACCACCACCACCCTCACCACCACCCTCACCACCACCCTCACCAACACCACCACCCTCCCACGCACCTCAACCACCACCACCACCTCACCACCACCTTCACCACCCACCCCACCAACACCACCACCCTCACCACCACCTTCACCAACCACACCATCCTCACACCACCCTCACCACCACCACCCTCACCACCCACCTTCACCACCCACCCTCCAGACACACCACCTTCACCACCACCCTCACCACCATCCTCACCACCACCAACCACCACCCTGACGTCCCATCCTCACCACCACCCTCACCACCACCCTTCACCACCACCCTCAACCACCACCCTCACTCATCCACTTCACCACCACCACCATCCTCACCACCACCCTCACCACCACCACCCTCACCAACCACCTTCCCCACCACCCTCACCACCACCTTCACCACCAACCCTCACCACCACCCTCACCACACACCCTCAACAAACACCACCCACCCTCACCAACCACCTCACCACCACCACCATCCTCACCACCACCTTCACCACCACCCTCACCAACACCACCACCCTCACCACCACCTTTCACCACCACCACCATCCTCACCACCACCCTGCACACAACCACCACCCTCACCACCACCTCACCACCACCCTCACCAACACCCTTCACCATCCACCCCACCACCATCCACAACCACCACCACCACCACCACCACCATCCTCACCACCCACCCTCACACCACCACCCCCCCCCCCTCCCCACAACCACCACCTCACCACACCCTCACCACCCACCTTCGACCACCACCCTCCTCACCAAACCTCACCACCCACCCTCACCACCACCGTTCCACCACCACCCTCACCACCATCCTCAACCACCACCACCACCACCACCACCATCCTCACCACCACCCTCACCACCCACCACCCTCACAACCACCTTCATCCAATCACCCCCTCACCACCGACCTTCAACCACCACCCTCACCACCATCCTCTCAACACCACCACCAACCACCACCACCATCCTCACCACCACCCTCACCACCACCAACCCTCACCACCACCTTCACCACCCACCCTCACCACCCACCTTCACCACCACCTCACCACCAACCTTCACCACCACCCTCCACCACCATCCATCACCACCACCATCACCTACAACTATTCAGCATCATGTTGATGGTGGTTAAACACATGAAATTAAAAATCTGTTGTTTTTCATCCTGTACTGCGTCACAGAGCACAACTTACACTGCGTCACCAGAGCACAACTTACACTGCGTCACAGAGCACCAACTTATAACACTGCGTCACAAGCACAACTTACACTGCGTCACAGAGCACAACTTACACTGCGTCACAGAGCACAACTTACACTGCGTCACAGAGCACAACTTACACTGCGTCACAGAGCACAACTTACACTGTGGTGGGGGGGGACTCGTCACAGAGCACAACTTACACTGCGGGTCACAGAAGCCAACTACACTGCGTCACAGAGCACAACTTACATACCTGAGAAATTGAAATCTATCCACTTGACTTGGAGGATTTAATGTAGGTCTGACCTGAAGGTCTACTGCAGTTTACCTGGAATCTATCAGGAGGGTGTTCCGGGAGTCAACGATCTCATGGTCAAGGCCTTGACCAGTCCTTGGGGGGGGGGGACTAGATCCTCAGGTTATTAGGAAGTATTTAACTTTGGGGTCAGTAACTGTAGCAGTGTTCCACTACAGGTCAGTAACTGTAGCAGTGTTCCACTACAGGTCAGTAACTGTAGCAGTGTTCCACTACAGGTCAATAACTGTAGCAGTGTTCCACTACAGGTCAGTAACTGTAGCAGTGTTCCACTACAGGTCAGTAACTGTAGCAGTGTTCCACTACTGGTCAGTAACTGTTAAAAGCGTGATCACTACAGGTCAGTAACTGTAGCAGTGTTCCACTACAGTCAGTAACTGTAGCAGTGTTCCACACAGGTCATTACTGTAGCCCCAAAAAAAAGTGTTCCACTACAGGTCAGTAACTGTAAGCAGTGTTCCACTACAGGTCAGTAACTGGTACAGTTTTCCACTAACAGTGTCAGTAACTGTAGCAGTGTTCCACTACAGGTCAGTAACTGTAGCAGTGTTCCACTACAGGTCAGTAACTGTAGCAGTGTTCCACTACAGGTCAGTAACTGTAGCAGTGTTCCACTACAGGTCAATAACTGTACCAGTGTTCCACTACAGGTCAGTAACTGTAGCAGTGTTCCACTACAGGTCAGTAACTGTAGCAGTGTTCCACTACAGGTCAGTAACTGTAGCAGTGTTCCACTACAGGTAAGAAACTGTAGCAGTGTATTCCACTACAGGTCAATAACTGTACCAGTGTTCCACTACAGGTCAGTAACTGTAGCAGTTTTCCACTACAGGTCAGTAACTGTAGCAGTTTTCCACTACAGGTCAGTAACTGTAGCAGTGTTCCACTACAGGTCAGTAACTGTAGCAGTTTTCCACTACAGGTCAGTAACTGTAGCAGTTTTCCACTACAGGTCAGTAAACTGTGATCAGTTTTTCCCACTACAGGTCAGTAAATGTAGCAGTGTTTTCCACACAGGTCCAGTAACTGTAGCAGTTTTTCCCTCACTACAGGTCTGTAACAGTACAGTTGTTCCACTACAGGGTCAGGTTAGGTCAGTGAACGTTTAGCTCTTTAAATAAAGTAATTAAGATATTAAGTGAGGCTGGTACAGTGTCTGACGTGACGTCAAGGCACAGGCCTAGTCTAAACTGGGGAGGATGGGAATAACCCACGATAATGGTGTGTGAGTGGGGAGGGGGGGGGGGGGTTGTGATTTGGGTGCTGGAAATATGCGAGAGTTACCGAAGCTGCGTTGGTATGCACATGAGTCTACAAAACTTTCATGTGTACCCATTTTATCAATTTTCGTATCCGGACTCCTAGGCTCGTGCAAACAGGTCATAAACTGGTTACATGTAGTTCCAGTTGTACGACGAAAATGGTACTTAACCGTTACCTGGTCAATAGAAATTCACGTAGTATTGAGTAAGACTAGGGGTGGATAGGTACAGTGCAGAGATAGTAATGACTTACTGTCAGTAAAGTGTTTCAGGCACACTAAGGCTACTGAAGAGCTTAGTTATGAGGTAGAGCGTGGGGTGAGTCAAACGCTAGTCACAGATCACTAGAACAATGTAGCAGTGATTTTGCATGGTGGTGGTATTGGGGGGGGGGGTGGGTTGTGTGAGGGGGGGGGGGGGGGGGATATTTAGTTGGATGTAGTATTGGTTGGGGGATGTTGTAAGTGTGAGGTTGGAATAGAGGGGTGTGAGTATGTTTTGGGTGTGGGGTATTGGGTGGAGGGGGTTAAGTTTATGAAAGAATAGTATGAAGTGTGGGGTATGTTGGTGAGTTTAAGGGGAGGTGAATGAATGTGTAGAGGGTTAGGGTGATAGTTGTGGGGTTGGGTAGAGTGAGTAGGTGGGTGAGTGATGTGAATAATTGTTATAAATTAAGGGTGATGAGGGAAAGGGGTTTTTATGTTTAGTGGTTGTATTGGGGGTATTTGTGTAGGTAAGAATGATATTATTTATGGATGAATGTAGTTATGAGTGAATTTAGTGTTGGTAAAGATTTATAATTGGATAAAGAAGGTCTATTGTGTCGGTTACTTCTTTATAGTTTATCTAATAGGTGTGGTGTGTTGGGGGGGTTAGGTTGGGAGTGATGGAGGGGTGGGTTGGGGGGGGGGTGGGGGGGGGTTGGTGGTGGGGGTTGGGGGGGTGGGTGGTTGTGTTTTTGTGTGGGGGTGGGGGTGGGGGGGGGGGGTTGGGATTTTGGTGTTAGTTGTTGGGTTGGTTTGTATGTTGTATATTAGTGGGGTAGTGGGTATTGGTTTTAAGTGAGGGTATTGAGAGTTAAGTAGTGTTGAGTCTAGGATATGGGGCTCGAATGATTTATGGTGTTTATCCAGCGTTTCTTTTATCATAAATAATACATTAACTCATACTAACTGTAATGAACTGTAGCATGTGTTCGCACACAAGTGTTCAAGCGTGAACTGTAGCATGTGCGCAACTACGAGGGTCAGTAACTTATGAACATTAGTCAGTAGGACAGTTGAAGTGGTCTGGGCGTTTGTCACAAATTTGTTTGGGTAGTGTTTAATAATGTGGAACTACGGAGTCCTAGCTGTATCATGTGATAGTCGTGGCATGTACTGGTGTCTGCGATGTCTTGTCATATCAGTCATCTTTGGTTATATAGTAAAGCTAGTACTTTTTAAGGAGAAGGGCAGAGGACTCATACGGAAGAGTGGTAGGGGAATTTGTAGTTGTGACAAAAGTAAGTGACAAAGCCACCGGTCAACCTAGCTTAGGATAAATCATGCGGCGTGATAAGAAAGGCACAAACCTGAATCGGCTCTTGGGCTCGCTGCTCAGCTTATAATGCTGTAGGGGAGCAGGTAGAGTGTGCGCACGTCTAATCTTGGTAGTAGTCAGGGAGTGAGATTCTGATTATTTACCTCGGGGTATATGCAGTAGAGGGATTTCAAATCAAGATCGACTTCATTTCACTCATTATAGCAGTTTAAGGGGTCAGCATTTACTTGTTATACTAAAAAACCAGTAGTGTTCAAGTTATGGTGTCTCATGGAAGGCTTTTACGCGAAGTTAGTATTTGAACCAGTCGAATACCAATTATAATCACTTAGGTAAAGGAACGTTCGTTGTTAATGCTAGACACTGATATTGCGGGCGCGCTCGGGGCCAAGCTTTTGAAAACTACTAGGGTTTTCAGGCCTCGGGTATGGGAGGCAGCCTGTTAAAAGTATCATGTTGCACCAGTGTGTTTTGGACGGTGTATCTTATGTAGCCAGGCGGGACCGATGGACTTTTACGAAAGGACTTGTAGCAGTGTGAAGAGTTGTCTGTGTCTTCGGTGGAACTTCCGGCCTAATCAAACTGTGTGGAGAGAATAACCGGAAACATAAAGCACTGGATGCCTTAAGAGTACGAGTAGAATACTATCAGTTTTAAGGGTAGAAGTATAAGCTCGAGGCTGCCCCTGTTTTGGTAGTCGTAGACTGGACGAAGACTACACATGGTACCTGCACGACACATAAAAGCCTCGTTCGTAAGTTGCATCGGGTACCCTTACTAGTAAGGCTAGGGTGTCGAGGGGGGGGGGGGGGGGTAAACTGACACGCGCAGAGAAGGTTGAGGTTGGGGGGCACTGTAAGAACATGGATATGCGTACCGTGCGCAGGTGTCTTTCGTATGTGATAGGGAATGGTAAAGTCTGCGAGTAGAGCTGTAGCAGTGCACGTCAGGTACTTACGGGAACGGCACGCGTGGGTTGGTGAGGGGAAAAGTCTGCAACGTAAAATGTAATAAAAACCAAAGAGAAAATGCAAAGGGGGGGTAGTTAACGAAGACTTGTAACAAATATCTTTTGGAAACTACGGCAAAGGAAACAGGACCCCTAAAAGAATTCGCAGAATGTAGATGAGTGTCTATACGCAAGAATAGTAGCAGGGATTGATGAGTGGTAGGTAGCAACATTGAAAGGATGTAGGATCCTGTAGCAGTGTCGTTTAGTTAGTAGGAAGGAGGTACAGGGACTTACTAAAAAAATCTTTAAATATAGAGAAGACGTGTGGAACTCAAGATAAGATGACTACAAAATGCAGGTGTCCTAACAACGCCTCTTGACATCCTATCTTTCATGTAGAGCTATAAAAATTACTAATCTTTTTTTAGACTGCTGGCGGGTGTTCGTCCGTGACGTGTAGCCAGAATCAGTTCGGCGTTTCTCGATAAGAGGCGAACGCGAGAGACTAATTGTACCCCATGTATCTGTTACCTAGAGCATCAAGAGCCTAAGAGCTATCTTTGAAACAGCAATAATCCGAGTGCTATCTTTAAACAGCAATTGCCTAAGTTCTATCTTTTAAAAGGCTTTACCCTAAGAGCATCATAACCGATAAATTATTTAGGCTGTATACTTTCGCAAATCTTTCCTATTTCTTCTCTCGCGTGGGAAAAATTCTCCCCAGCGTAAAAGAAAAAATTAACTTTCACCCGCTTGACAGATTTTTTTTTTTTCAGCGAAGTTAAAGCCGGTGCCAGCGAAGCCATTTTTATGTAAATTGTTAATAAGAGTGAATGAGACATACGAAATGCAGGCGATACATGCGAGAAAAAGAGCTGGATGA
>NC_069472.1:25726607-25744107 GCF_026875155.1 Cherax quadricarinatus
TCAGGTGAGCTTTTAAATTACCTCGTTAAGGGCCGGATATCCCTTAAATACCGCTTAAACTTCCAGAGGTACTGGGTTATTTTACCGGGAATTAACATTCCACGCCCTGCTTTGGGGGTTTCTTGATGCTAGTGAGAGGCTCCGATCCATGGACTTGATTTGTTTTCCCTTTCCGGGATCAAGCTTAAATGCCCCCCTTTTCCCGGGAAAATGTTGACCCCTACGGGTTTTGCGTTTCCCCGTAAATGAATAATAGTTATTTTTTACAGGAGGGACTCTACAAAAGGGGCCCAAAAAACCCAAACAAAGGTATCTATTTTCATGTAGGAAGGACGGGTGTATGGACACTAGCGCATACTTTGCCCGGCGTTGGAATCGAGCCCCGGATTTGCGTTTGTGGGGAAATTTGTGCCGTGTGAAAAATTTGAACATTTGAAAAATTTGGGTATCTTTTTGTAGACGTTCGCCATCCGTGGCTTTATCGCTATAAATTCAGGACATAAGGGAAAAGACTAGAATATGTACAGAAGACGAGGTAATCATTCCCTCAGCCTCGGTGAACGTTATCGTGATCTTAAAGAATGTGAAGTACAGACAGGAAGCTTGACGCTTATTTATTGGCGTCAGTGTATACCATAATGTACAAGGGGGAAGGGAAAGGGGGTGGCTGGGGGTTCACTGCTGGGGGCACCCCCAGACGTCATTGCAGGGGTTGCAGGGAAGGGAAGGGCTGGTGGCGGGTTTCCTGCTGGGGGCACCCCCAGCACTTCAGAGGTGGTTGCAGGGGAGGAAGGAGTGGTGGAAGGGTTCATGCAGGGGGTTGCAGGGAAGGGAAGGAGGTGGCTGGCAGGGTTCACTGCAGGTGGTTGCAGGGGAGGGAAGGAGCTGGCTGGCAGGGTTCACTGCAGGTGGTTGCAGGGAAGGGAAGGAGCTGGCTGGCAGGGTTCACTGCAGGTGGTTGCGGGGAAAGGGGAAGGAGTGGTGGCAGGGTTCACTGGGGGGTTGCAGGGAGGGAAAGGAGCGGCTGGCAGGGTTCATGAGGGGGTTGCAGGGAAGGGAAGGAGCGGTGGCGGGGTTCACTGAGGTGGTTGCGGGGAAAGGGGAAGGGGGGGCTGGCAGGGTTCACTGCAGGTGGTTGCAGGGGGGGAAGGAGCTGGCTGGCAGGGTTCACTGCAGGTGGTTGCAGGGAAGGGAAGGAGCTGGCTGGCAGGGTTCACTGCAGGTGGTTGCAGGGGAGGGAAGGAGCTGGCTGGCAGGGTTCATTGGGCAGGGGTTTGCGGGGAAGGGGAAGGGTGGCTGGCGGGTTCATGCAGGGGTTGCAGGGGGGGGAAGGGCGGCGGGCAGGGTTCATGCAGGTGGTTGCGGGGAAGGGAAGGAGCTGGCGGGCCCGGGTTCATGCAGGTGGTTGCGGGGGGGGAAGGAGGGCTGGCAGGGTTCATGCAGGTGGTTGCAGGGGAGGGGGAAAGGGACTGGCGGCAGGGTTCCTGCGGTGGTTGCAGGGGGGAAAAGGAGTGGCGGGGCAGGGTTACTGCAGGGGTTGCAGGGAAAGGGAAGGGCTGGTGGCGGGGTTCATGCAGGTGGTTGCAGGGGGGGAAGGAGCTGGTGGCAGGGTTCACTGCAGGGGTTGCAGGGGGGGGAAAGGAGCTGGTGGCGGGTTCATGCACTCACTGTATTGTGTCATAAAACCCTCTTTGTGTTTTCATTTATTTGTTCGTTGATGTCCTCTTTCGCTTTCTCTTTCCCTTTCTTTATCTGTTTTTTTTAAATTCCCGCTTTACCCTTTATATTCTGAGCATTTTCTGTCGTATGATGTCAGTCTCTCTTCTCTTCTCTCTTCCTCTCTCTCTCTCTCTCTCTCTTTTTTTTTTTTTTTTTTTTTTTTTTTTTTTTTTACACGGGTTTTGACAAGGTTAAGGATCCCTAGTTTATTGAAGCTTTTTCCCCGGTTAAGGATTCCAAACTTTTTTGGAAAGCTAAGAGTGTTACCTACATCAGTATTTGAAAGCTTTTTTTGTTATGAGACATACAAGTAGGAAACAGGAGAAGTTGGAGCCATCTGGGGCCGCATTTCATTGACAACTGACGTTATTCGTTGCATATTTGCTGTACGAATGTGTTCCTTATCGGTCATCCTGGGTTGTAAAGATCTCAGAGGAGTGATGTTCTGGGAAGGTACAGCCGAGTGAAATTGCTGCTTTTGCCCTCTTGTGGATAAAAGCTTGTTTCACGCTGTCTCGAAGTGGATCCAAGTGTGGTATTTTGACAATTGGCCTTGTCATAAAAAGTAAGGCCACCCACTCCCTCCTAGTTGAAGGCTCTGTGAAAGACGTCTATCCCGGATGGGTCCCGGGGAGATGGAGTCTTGCCTGTTCTTACTTGTCAAGCAGTCGCAGATGAGGGGGGGGGGAGGAACCCGAAAGTGGAGCTACTCAAAGGGGTGGCGTACTTTTTCCTCGTACAGGTCTTGCAACCCCTACTGTCAAGCGTGCGGTTTCGGGAAAGTGCTGTAAACTTCCTGGCGCCTTTTTGCAAAATTTACAACAGGTTCTTTATGGTTGTTTGGATCAAATTTCACCCCAAAAAAGGATATCAACTTCTTCTCCCGGTGCCAACATCGTCCCTTTACCTTTTACGCGCCCGCTTACCCCATGGGGCCCAGAGACGAAAATCATTTTGGTTTTTTTAGGTGCAAAGTTACTTGCCATCTATTTCCCCAAGTAATGCTCTCGCTGGTGATTTATGTGCTTAGAGCAGCTGGGATTTCTTCCTTGGATAAGGAATGTCAGTTACAGTGTCTGCTATGCATGTGTTCTGGGATGAGTTTAAAAGGGCGTTGAAATAGACATTCCATAACAGTGGACCCGAAAACTTCCTTGTGGAACGCTTCCCAATTGGGATCCTTGCTGATTCCTTCCATTGAGGATACACTTAGAGATCTTTCCATGAAAGGTAAACATGAGGAGCAACGTAGGCCTGCAATTCCCCGTGCTTTAAATTTTGTAAGAGGCCCTCTCTCTCTCTCCCTTTCCCCTCTCTCTCTCTCTTCACGGGTTTTCAGGTTAGGGTTAGAGTTCCTAACTTTATTTTAAAACTAAGCTGTTACCCACTCTTCTCTTTCTCCCCTCTCTCCCGTGTTTCCCCCCCTCCCTCCCTCCCTCCCCCCCTTCTTATCTCTCTCTCGCTTTAAGCAAAGGATTTCAACGCTGAAGTATCGCAATTCTTAATTTTCTTTTCCTGCCTCCTCCTCACCTTCCTTTCACACTTCCTCACAGTCCCCTCCCCTCTCCGACTGTTTGTCCCTCCCTATTCCCCTCTCTCCCCTTCCACCACCCTCAAAACCCCCTCCCACCACCCCCACCCTCACCAACCCCCTCACCCCAAAACCACCCCCTCACCCCCCTCCTCACCACCACCCCACCACCACCCCCCTCCCCCACCCTTTACCCCACCACCATCCCCACCCCCACCTACCACCCTATTCAGCATCATGTTGATGGTGGTTAAACAATGAAAATTTAAAAAACTGTTTTTTTCTTTTTGACTGGTCACAGAGCAAATTACATACCCGGGAAATTGAAAACTATCCACTTTACTTGGAGGGTTTTTTTGGTCTACCCGGTCTACCTGAGTTTACCCGGGGTCTATCAGGAGGGGGGTTCCGGGAGTCAACGTTCTATGGCAAGGCCCTTTACCGTCCTTGGGGGGGGGGGGATAGATTCCTCAGGTTATTTGGAATATTTAACTTTGGGCCGTAACTGTAGCGTGTTCACTACAGGTCAGTAACTGTAGCAGTGTTCCATACAGGTCAGTAACTGTAGCAGTGTTCCATAAAAGGGAAGTAACTGTACGTTTTCCACTAAAGGGCGTAATGTAGCAGTTTTTCCCCTACAGGTCAGTAACTGTAGCAGTTTTTCCCCTACAGGTCAGTAACTGTAGCAGTTTTCCACTAAGGTCAGAATGTGCAGGTTCCACTACGGTCGTAACTGGGCAGTGTTCCCCCTCAGGTCAGTAACTGTAGCGTGTTCCCTACAGGTCAGTAACTGTGCAGTGTTCCACTCGGTCAGTAACGTAGCAGTTTTTTCCCCCTAAGGTCAGTAACTTACAGTTTTCCACTCAGGTCAGTAACTGTAGCAGGTTCATACAGGTCAGTAACTGTAGCAGTGTTCCATACAGGTCAGTAAAATATAGCAGTGTTCATACAGGTCAGTAACTGTGTCATGTGGGGGTCGAAAAAGTGGGGTTGGGTTAAATAACACTAACTTGGTGGTTTTTTCCGTATAATTATAACGGAATTATAGGAGCACAGGCCCCCCCCTGTCTCTGCCTCTTTTAAAACGACCCGAATTGGGTTAGGGGGAGCGGCGTTCAAAAACTGCTATGGTCATCTGAACGTGTGAAAAACGTATTCAACAAGATTGGTAGTGAGTCTACTATGGTAATTGGTTACGGTACTTGGGGGGAAGATACTCTGAGAAAATGTAGTAGTGTTCCATACAGGTAAGTAACTGTGCAGTTTCCACTACAGGTAAAGTAACTGTAGCGTGTTCCACTACAGGTAAGTAACTGTAGCGTGTTCCACTACAGGTAAAATAACTGTGCAGTGTTCCCCTACAGGTAAGTAACTGTAGCAGTGTTCCCTACAGGTAGTAACTGTAGCAGTGTTCCAAAGGTCTTTTTTTGTGCAGCTCCACTAAGGTCATAATGTGAAATGTTCCCCTAAGGCGTAACTGTAGCAGTGTTCCACTCAGGTCATAAATTTTAGCAGTGTCCACAGGTCAGTAAATGTGAAGTGTTCCCCTCGGTCAAAAACGTAACAGGTTCCATAAGGTCAATAAACTGTAACAGTGTTCCCTACAGGTAATAACTGTAAAAGGTTCCCCTACAGGTCAAAAAAGAAAAAGTGTTCCATACGGGCAATAACTGTAACATGTTCCCTCAGGTAATAACTGTAACTGTTCCACTACAGGTCAATAATGAAAAGTGTTCCACTACAGGTCAATAACTGTAACAGTGTTCCACTACAGGTCAATAACTGCAGCAGTGTTCCACTGTGGTTCGTAACGTGCAGTGTTCACTGTGATTTTAGTAAATGCAGCAACTTGAAGTTGTCTTCCCGTGGGGGCTGGAATCACTGTTTAAATGGGTATTGTCACACCTCATTATAAAATAATTTTTACATAAAACGAGACATTAAACCCCACTGTTAATTTTGAAAAATTGTGAACGCATCTTTTAAATAAAAAATTATATTTAAGACGAACTGTCCATTTAGAACTTACCCCAGTTTCAAAATGCGAAGTGTGAGGGGACTTACCTCCCAAGGATCATTGGCCTGGTGGTCAAGGGGGATTCCTGAGGTCCTTTGAGGTCAGGTTCAGCTGCGTGGCGGGATGCCTTCGTTGACCTCCGGACCACCGTGATTATCTCTCCCGGCTAACACACTTAACTCTAAAAACTTATTCCTGTTGGTAAAATGTTTCCCCAAAAAACCAAAATATACAGGAGTAGGGCTGTGACCCGACTCCTGCAACTACAAATAGGTGAGTACGCACACACACAACACACTACCACGGAACCATACTAGTTTAAGATGAGGTATGATAAAAACTCTGGAGCAGGGAGAGAGAGGACCAGTAGCAACCAGTGAAGAGTCGGGGCCAGGAGTTGAGTCTAGACCCTTGCAACCACAATTAGGTGAGTACAAAACACACACACACACACACACACACACACACACACACACACACACACACACACCACACACACACACACACAAACTGTTATTTTGGGCCCTTTATACAACTTACATTAGATCCAGCTTCAGTATGGAATCCACATCTGTATAAAATACGTTAAGAAACTAGAGAAAGTCTAGAAATGTAATTTTAAAAAGGCTTGTTGCTGAGCTAAGGAACATGATCTACGAGGAGAGGCTAATAGATCTGAATCTAACAGTGGAGGACAGAGGAACCAGGGGAGACATAATAACAACATATAAAATACTCAGGGGGAAATTGATAAGGAGAGAAACCAGAACTAGAGGGACACAGCTGGTGGAAGTTAACGACATAGATGAGCCACAGGGATGTAAGAAGTATTTTTTCAGTCTCAGAGTGGTCGAGAAGGTGAGGAAGTGGTGGAAGGAGACTCCAAACACAGTTCTAAGAGCAGGTACGATAGGGCCCACGAGACTATGAGTGAATCTGCAGAGTGCCAAGAAGCGAGGCTAGAGAATTAAGTTAATATACACGGTATTTAGTTAATATCCGGGATATCTGGTTAATATCCATGGCATTTACTTAATATCCGTGATATTTACTTAATATCCATAGTATTTACTTAATATTCATGGTAGTTAATATCCGTGGCATTAAATTAATATCTGTAGTATTAAGTTAATACCAGTGGTATTAAGTTAATACCAGTGATATTTAGCTAATACCCATGGTAGTTAGATAATAATCATGGTATTCAGTTAATACCCATGGTTTTCAGTTTAATATCCGCGATATTAAATTAATACCCGCGGTATACAGTTAAAACTCACAGCCTTAGTAGATATCAAACTCTGTAAGTCCAGAAGAAACTGTTCTTCACTGATACGTATATATACTAAGTGTAGCAAGAAAGAGGTTCTGTCTTACCAACACAACCGTCTGTTATCCAAAACTTAAGTCAAATCAAACTTGGAGATGTTACCAAGGCTAGAGGTAGGCTGGTACTCAGTCAACGAGATGCTACTAAGGCTAGAGGTAGGCTGGTACTCAGTCAAGATGTTACCAAGGCTAGAGTTAGGCTGGTACTCAGTCAACGAGATGCTACCAAGGCTAGAGGTAGGCTGGTACTCAGTCAAGATGTTACCTAGGCTAAGTTAGGCTGGTACTCAGTCAACGAGACGTTACCAAGGCTAAGGTAGCTGGTACTCAGTCAAGATGTTACCAAGGCTAGAGTTAGGCTGGTACTCAGTCAACGAGATGCTACTAAGGCTAGAGGTAGGCTGGTACTCAGTCAAGATGTTACCAAGGCTAGAGTTAGGCTGGTACTCAGTCAACGAGATGCTACCAAGGCTAGAGGTAGGCTGGTACTCAGTCAAGATGTTACCAAGGCTAGAGTTAGGCTGGTACTCAGTCAACGAGATGCTACCAAGGCTAGAGGTAGGCTGGTACTCAGTCAAGATGTTACCAAGGCTAGAGTTAGGCTGGTACTCAGTCAACGAGACGTTACCAAGGCTAGAGGTAGGCTGGTACTCAGCCAACGAGACATTTACCAAGGCTGAAGATAGGCTGGTACTCAGGCAACGCCTCTAAGCCAGACGTCAACTCGGTCATGAGACACCTACCCGAGAGACCAATTGGCTAACTATTTTACAGCAGTTAGCACAGCAGTTCCTGACTTAATTCAATAAAACACATATAATATTATAAAGGAAGATATCTTCATTTTAGCTGTTAATGGAGATAAAATATAACATTATGTGAAAATAAAAATATGTAAATATAATAATAAATACCCCTTGGATCCCATGCAAGGTCACTGGTGATCATGGTCACTGGTGATCATGGTCACTGGTGATCATGGTCACTGGTGATCATGGTCACTGGTGATCATGGTCACTGGTGATCATGGTCACTGGTGATCATGGTCACTGGTGATCATGATCACTGGTGATCATGGTCACTGGTGATCATGGTCACTGGTGATCATGGTCACTGGTGATCATGGTCACTGGTGATCATGGTCACTGGTGATCATGATCACTGGTGATCATGGTCACTGGTGATTTATGATCACTGGTGATCATGGTCACTGGTGATCATGGTCACTGGTGATCATGGTCACTGGTGATCATGGTCATGGTGATCATGGTCACTGGTGATCATGGTCACTGGTGATCATGATCACTGGTGATCATGGTCACTGGTGATCATGATCACTGGTGATCATGGTCACTGGTGATCATGATCACTGGTGATCATGATCACTGGTGATCATGGTCACTGGTGATCATGATCACTGGTGATCATGGTCACTGGTGATCATGGTCACTGGTGATCATGGTCACTGGTGATCATGGTCACTGGTGATCATGGTCACTGGTGATCATGGTCACTGGTGATCATGGTCACTGGTGATCATGATCACTGGTGATCATGGTCACTGGTGATCATGATCACTGGTGATCATGGTCACTGGTGATCATGGTCACTGGTGATCATGGTCACTGGTGATTCATGGTCACTGGTGATCATGGTCACTGGTGATCATGGTCACTTTGGGGATCATGGCCACTGGTGATCATGGTCACTGGTGATCATGGTCACTGGTGATCATGGTCACTGGTGATCATGGTCACTGGTGATCATGGTCACTGGTGATCATGGTCACTAGTGATCATGGTCACTGGTGATCATGGTCACTGGTGATCATGGTCACTGGTGATCATGGTCACTGGTGATCATGGGTCACTGGTGATCATGGTCACTGGTGATCATGGTCACTGGTGATCATGGTCACTGGGATCATGGTCACTGTGATCATGGTCATAGTGATCATGGTCACTGGTGATCATGGTCACTGGTGATCATGGTCACTGGTGATCATGGTCACTGGTGATCATGGTCACTGGTGATCATGGTCACTGGTGATCATGGCCACTGGTGATCATGGTCACTGGTGATCATGGTCACTGGTGATCATGGTCACTGGTGATCATGGTCACTGGTGATCATGGTCACTGGTGATCATGGTCACTGGTGATCATGGTCACTTGTGATCAAGGTCACTGGTGATCATGGTCACTGGTGATCATGGTCACTGGTGATCATGGTCACTGGTGATCATGGTCACTGGTGACATGGTCACTGGTGATCATGGTCACTGGTGATCATGGTCACTGGTGATCATGGTCACTGGTGATCATGATCACTGGTGATCATGGTCACTGGTGATCATGGTCACTGGTGATCATGGTCACTGGTGATCAAAGGTCACTGGTGATCATGGTCACTTGTGATCAAGGTCACTTGTGATCATGGTCACTGGTGATCATGGTCACTGGTGATCATGGTCAAGGTGATCATGGCCACTGGTGATCATGGTCACTGGTGATCATGGTCACTGGTGATCATGGCCACTGGTGATCATGGTCACTGGTGATCATGGTCACTGGTGATCATGGTCACTGGTGATCATGGCCACTGGTGATCATGGTCACTGTTATCATGGTCACTGGTGATCATGGTCACTGGTGATCATGGTCACTAGTGATCATGGTCACTATGATCATGGTCACTGATCATGGTCACTGTGATCATGGTCACTGTGATCATGGTCACTGGTGATCATGGTCACTGTGATCATGGTCACTGGTGATCATGGTCACTTGTGATCAAGGTCACTTGTGATCGGTCACTGGTGATCATGGTCATGGTGATCATGGCCACTGGTGATCATGGTCACTGGTGATCATGGTCACTGGGATCATGGTCACTGGTGATTTAGGTCACTGGTGATCATGGTCACTGGTGATCATGTCACTGGTGATCATGGTCACTGGTGATCATGTCACTGGGGATCATGGTCACTGGTGATCATGGTCACTGGGGATCATGGTCACTGGTGATCAGGTCACTGGTGATCATGGTCACTGGTGATCATGGTCACTGGTGATCATGGTCACTGGTGATCGTGGTCATGGTGATCGTGGTCACTGGTGATCGTGGTCACTGGTGATCGTGGCCACTGGTGATCATGGTCACTGGTGATCATGGTCACTGGTGATCATGGTCACTGGTGATCAAAGGTCACTGGTGATCATGGCCACTGGTGATCATGGTCCACTGGT
The DNA here is from genome assembly GCF_026875155.1 of Cherax quadricarinatus. Lineage (NCBI taxonomy): Eukaryota > Metazoa > Arthropoda > Malacostraca > Decapoda > Parastacidae > Cherax > Cherax quadricarinatus. The sequence goes on from NC_069472.1 coordinate 25,736,452, forward strand.
GATCATGTCACTGGTGATCATAGGCCACTGGTGATCATGGTCACTGGTGATCATGGTCACTGGGATCAGTCACTGGGGATCATGGTCACTGGTGATCATGGTCACTGGTGATAATGGTCACTGGTAATCATGGTCACTGGTGACCATGGTCACTGGTTATCATGGTCACTGGGGATCATGGTCACTGGGATCATGGTCACTGGTGATCATGGTCACTGGTGATAATGGTCACTGTTGATCATGGTCACTGGTGATTATGGTCACTGGTGATCATGGTCACTGGGATCATGGTCACTGGGGATCATGGCCACATAGTGATCATGGTCACGTGATCATGGTCACTGGTGATCATGGTCATTGATCATGGTCACTGGTGATCATGGTCACTGGTGATCATGGTCACTGGTGATCATGGTCACTGTGATCATGGCCACTGGTGATCATGGTCACTGGTTTCATGGTCACTGGTGATCATGGTCACTGGTGATCATGGTCACTAGTGATCATGGTCACTAGTGATCATGGTCACTGATCATGGTCACTGGTGATCATGGTCACTGGGGATCATGGTCACTGGTGATCATGGTCACTGGTGATCATGGTCACTGGTGATCATGGTCACTGGGGATCATGGCCACTAGTGATCATGGTCACTGATCATGGTCACTGGTGATCATGGTCACTGGTGATCATGGTCACTGGTGATCATAGTCTCTGGTGATCATGGTCACTGGTGATCATGGTCACTGGTGATCATGGTCACTGGTGATCATGGTCACTGGGGATCATGGTCACTGGGGATCATGGTCACTGGGGATCATGGTCACTGATGATCATGGTCACTGGTGATCATGGTCACTGGTGATCATGGTCACTGGTGATCATGGTCATTGGTGATCATGGTCACTGGTGATCATGGTCACTGGTGATCATGGACACTGGTGATCATGGTCACTGGGGATCATGGTCACTGGGGATCATGGTCACTGGGATCATGGTCACTAGTGATCATGGTCACTGGTGATCATGGTCACTGGGGATCATGATCACTGATCATGGTCACTGGGGATCATGGTCACTGGGGATCATGGTCACTGGTGATCATGGTCACTGATCATGGTCAATGGGATCATGGTCACTGGGGATCATGGTCACTGGGGATCATGGTCACTAGTGATCATGGTCACTGGGGATCATGGTCACTTTGGATCATGGTCACTTGGGATCATGGTGTGATGTAGTTCAGCTGGGCTTGTGAGGTCTCTGGGGAGACCTAATTTAACCAATTATATGGTCACACCTTGCCTTGGCAGACGTCTGTAGCCACGCCCACGTCTGAGGTCTTTTGTTCTTAACAGCGTCAGAGCTCGGCGTCAGGTCGCAACACGTGGTACATACACCATTGGGGAGGGGGTACTTTGACTACGATATAAGCCCAGGGAAGAGCGGGGCAAGGAGGTTGTTGGTGACAGGTCCGTCGAGCGAGAGCTCTGGACAGCCGCGTGTGTAGTGGACCACGCATTGGGAATCTCGGGTCAGCTGGTCGGTGAATTAAGAGTGAGTACTAGTCCATGTTACTGATAACATCTACCCTTCCCCCTGGTAATAAGTCTCATCGGTCAATTGTTATATTGTGTAAATTTCCATCAGGAGATGTTGTATTCTAGCCCTTTTATGTTATTAAGTAAACTATAGCCATAGTTCCCATTTTTATTTGTACCTTCATATGCTATTCCCTAGCTTGTTAAGCACTGGGATATACAGGAGACGTGCTCACTCGCTGGGATACCTCCGGTAGAGTGGGTAGAGGTCTCACAATGGTCACTGGGGATCATGGTCACTGGTGATCATGGTCGCTGGGGATTATGGTCACTGTGGATCATGGTCACTGGTGATCATGGTCACTGGGGATCATGGTCACTGGGGATCATGGTCACGGGGATCATGGTCACTGGTGATCATGGTCACTGGTGATCATGGTCACTGAGGATCATGGTCACTAGTGATCATGGTCACTAGTGATCATGGTCACTAGTGATCATGGTCACTGGTGATCATGGTCACTGGGGATCATGGTCACTGGTGATCATGGTCACTGGTGATCAAGGTCACTGGGGATTATGGTCACTGGGGATCATGGTCACTGGTGATCATGGTCACTGGTGATCATGGTCACTGGGGATTATGGTCACTGGGGATCATGGTCACTGGTGATCATGGTCACTGGGGATCATGGTCACTGGGGATTATGGTCACTGGGGATTATGGTCTCTAGTGATCATGGTCACTGGGGATTATGGTCACTGGGGATCATGGTCACTGGGGATCATGGTCACTGGGGATCATGGTCACTAGTGATCATGGTCACTAGTGATCATGGTCACTGGTGATCATGGTCACTAGTGATCATGGCCACTGGGGATTATGATCACTGGGGATCATGGTCACTGGGGATTATGGTCTCTAGTGATCATGGTCACTGGGGATTATGGTCACTGGGGATCATGGTCACTGGGGATCATGGTCACTGGGGATCATGGTCACTGGGGATCATGGTCACTAGTGATCATGGTCACTGGGGATCATGGTCACTGGGGATCATGGTCACTGGGGATCATGGTCCTAAGTGATCATGGTCACGGGGATCATGGTCACTGGGGATCATGGTCACTAGTGATCATGGTCACTAGTGATCATGGTCACTGGGGATCATGGTCACTAGGGATCATGGTCACTAGTGATCATGGTCACTAGTGATCATGGTCACTGGTGATCATGGTCACTGGTGATCATGGTCACTAGTGATCATGGTCACTAGTGATCATGGTCACTGGGGATCATGGTCACTAGTGATCATGGTCACTGGGGATCATGGTCACTGGTGATCATGGTCACTAGTGATCATGGTCACTAGTGATCATGGTCACTGGGGATCATGGTCACTAGTGATCATGGTCACTAGTGATCATGGTCACTAGTGATCATGGTCACTAGTGATCATGGTCACTAGTGATCATGGTCACTGGTGATCATGGTCACTGGTGATCATGGTCACTAGTGATCATGGTCACTAGTGATCATGGTCACTGGGGATCATGGTCACTAGTGATCATGGTCACTGGGGATCATGGTCACTGGGGATCATGGTCACTAGTGATCATGGTCACTAGTGATCATGGTCACTAGTGATCATGGTCACTAGTGATCATGGTCACTAGTGAATCATGGATTACTGGGGATCATGGTCACTGGGGATCATGGTCACTAGTGATCATGGTCACTAGTGATCATGGTCACTGGGGATCATGGTCACTAGGGATCATGGTCACTAGTGATCATGGTCACTAGTGATCATGGTCACTGGTGATCATGGTCACTGGTATCATGGTCACTAGTGATCATGGTCACTAGTGATCATGGTCACTGGGGATCATGGTCACTAGTGATCATGGTCACTGGGGATCATGGTCACTGGTGATCATGGTCACTAGTGATCATGGTCACTAGTGATCATGGTCACTGGGGATCATGGTCACTAGTGATCATGGTCACTAGTGTATCATGGTCACTAGTGATCATGGTCACTAATGATCATGGTCACTACTAGTGATCATGGTCACTAGTGATCATGATCACAGGGTTCAACATACAGGTTTGATAAATAAAACCAACGTAGTAATACAAACATTTAATGACTAGGAAACAGAATAGATTACACAAATTACAAAAAAAAAAAAATCCTTTGGTTCAAGAAATGTGCATTAAGGCTTAAGAAAATATCAGGTTTATTGATACAGATGATAGTAAATATACTCACCACCAGGGGTTTGTACCTACAAGAATGTATATATATACACACACAAACACACAATGTATATATATATATATATATATATATATATATATATATATATATATAATATATATATATATATGTGTGTGTGTGTGTGTGTAGTATATATATATAATATATATATATATATATATATATAATATATATATTATATATATATATATATATATATATATATATATATATAATATATATATATATATATATATATATATATATTATTGAAAATTGTTTGACCTCGTAGCCTCAGAATGGATAAAAGGCTTCGAGGAAAGAAGAATAAGAGGGAAAACCTGTGTTTGTTTTATACTCTGGTGTCACTTGTTGTCTCATAAATAGTTAAGAAGAGAGGTACATCTTGCTACTATCGCTTATACATAGTTCACACACACACACACACACACACACACACACACACACACATACTACATATTCCAGTACACTTTCACTAATTTTCTTTACAGAATATTTCTTTGGATACGAGACTATGGAAATTTTGCTTAGCATGTGTTTTATTTGTTAATTTTCGTCATCGGACGCTTTTCTCAGCTCTTGCGCCTTGTCCTCCTTCGCTAGCATCTTGTTCTCTTTATCTGGTGTCTTGTGCTCCTTCCCTGGCGTCGTGTTCTCCTTCCCTGGCGTCGTGTTCTCCTTCCCTGGCGTCGTGTTCTCCTTCCCTGGCATTGTGTTCTCCTTTCCTGGCATTTTATCTTCTTTTCCTGGCATTTTATCTTCTTTTCCTGGTATCTTTTCCTCCTTCACTGGCATTTTGTCCTCCTTTTTCACTGGCTCATTTTCTTGTTTTCTTTCAGGCGTTTTGTCATCCTTTTCTGGCATTTCCTCTTTCCCTTGCATCTTGTCCGCCTCTTGCGGCTTCTTATTACTCCCCGACGTCTTGTCCTCCTCTGGTACTCTGTCCTCTTCTTCTGGCTCCTCGAGGGAGTAAAAATCCGTCAAAATGGAACTGCTCTTGATGAGTTCTAATGCCCAGTCTTGGTCCGAACTCGCACTTTTTGTCCCTGGACTTTGGCTGTGTGTGCTTGGACTCGCTCTTGTATTTGTGGCTTGTGTTGTGTCCAAATCCTCTAGCGGTCCTCTCTCTGTGCCTTCATTCACATTGGTTTTGTCTTTGAAGTCCCTTGCTCTGCCATTCCCATCAGAGTTCTTTGGATACCTGTCGCGGTTCTGATCAAACAGCTTGTTTGCATTGGTGTTGAAGATATAGCCAGGTTGGCGCTTCCTGGTCATTCCCAGCCTGAGAGAACCGTATCTGAGGGCGTCTGTAAGGGAAGGACTGTGAGGGGCTCTATTCCTGGAGGGAAAGTAGCCCGCAGAGGAATGATTGCGCCTCACAGGATTGCCCCTGGCGAAGTAGTCAGGACAGTAGGTGTCTTCAGTTTGAAGGCTTACGTTGCTGCCTATGCGCACGAAAGGCTTTGGAAAGTGTGCTTCTCTCCTTGAACTTCCAGGTGAGACACTCATAAAGGTGTTGTGGACGGTAGAGACGGAAGGCGAGGCTGGAAAATTGGAAATTTTGTGTTGCATCGAGGGACTGCCACGCTGGGAAGGCAGACGATAAAGACCTTGTTCATCATAAAGGTTCAAAGACGGTAATCTGGGCTCCCGAAAGCTCTTCCTAGTAACATGCGCAGTGTGGTGGTAGTCACAGTCACCACCAGGATAGTTGTTGTCCTCATGAGAGACCTGCCGTCTCGTGAGGCTATGGTAGTCGTTCTCACCTCGGTCCAGGTTGTTCATGTGCTGTAGCTGGAGATCGTGTCCGCTGTTTCTTCCCTTCCTCCTCTGCAAACTGTGGTAGTTATTCTCCTGTTTCTCAATGTTGTTAAGATGCTGGACATTGGGATCTCTGATGTTTCTCCTTCTAGAGAGACTCTGGTAGTCTGACTCTGTCCTCCCTTGTGCTATTGATGATGGAAAACTTGGAGAGTACTGGTAGCCACTTCTGCTGCCCGGAGAGGAAGTATAATCACTCTCAGGACTATCGATGTTATTATGTATATCTGAAGAACGTGAGTTTCTTCTTCTACGAGACAGGCTTTGGTAAAAACTTTCTTGTCTCCCAAGACCATTAAGTTGCTGTAAAGGACAGCCGTGAATTTGAGGATTAAACTCTTGAATATTAGGATCATGCCGTGTACCCTGCGAGTGATGTAATTGTGATTTTCCTTGAAGGGGATCCAACTGTGATTTGATCCTAACAAAACCATCTTCATGAACAAGCATGGACGCAAAGCTGGGAGGACTGTAGATGGGGACTCGAGAGACTAGATTAGGACCGTAAATAGACACATGAGAACCTGAAGCATTCCTATACATGGGGATCTGGGAGGCTGAACCTGCTCGCAACACTTGAGAAAGAGCTATGGGAGGCCCGTATGTATCACCAGTTGCTGGCTGGTGTGGAGGTCCGTAGCTGAATGTAGCTGATCTTTTGACGGTAACACCCCGTCTTTTGGGTGCTTTTGGAGTTCTTGAGATTGGTTCACACCCTGTGGTTCCTGTCTCGGGAAAGCAGGAGGTATATTGAGTACTCTCAGTTCCACTGGAGAAGGAAACTCTTTGGTATATTACATTCCCATTTCTCTCCTTGGTTTCCCCTTCCTTGTGACTTCGCTTTAGATATGAAGGGACCATAAAACTGTAGAAGAAACTTACTTTTTCATCATAGCGCTGAGTCAGTGCTGCAGCCATACAGATGGAGAGACACAACAAAGACTCAACCAAACATCCAGAAATGTGGAACGTCCACCACCCCCAGGCAGGTACGTTCGAGCTGATGAGGAAAACAATGTGAAAGAGGTGAACAAGACACAGAACTGCGAGGGCTGTAGCAGAGAGCTTCATTATCCTACACCACATATTAAGACGGTTTCTCAATATGTGCTTGATTCCCATTTGTCTCTCCTGTGATAAATCCTTTGAAGGAACCACCAGCAACTTGAGTTCCCCTTGGAATTCCCTCTTCAACATCTGGGACACTTGCAGGACCATTTGGTGCTTCCGAGCATAAAACACAATCATAGCTACAGTGATAGCAATCAACATAACTCTAGACAACACTAACACACTCTTACTATGTGCACACCCAACGATAATATCTGCAACAAAACAGAGAGAAAATTTCATGATAACAAAGATAGATATATTATGCATAGTAAAGAGCTTTGGTTTATAAACATGTACATCAGCAGTAAGAAACATCATTATCATTAAGATTAAAAACGAGGAGGAGAAAGAAGGAAAACCAGTATTGGTTAATAGGAGAACAAGAACAAGGGGAAGTCTTTCCTTTCTCCCATAAGCCAGGTGGAACAAGTATAATGCCTTGAGGAATGCAGCAATGAACACAAGTAAATGGATGCTCACGAAGTGTGTTCGTGGGAGCAGATGTGTACAAGACTTCAGAGTCAAGAGACGGAAGGCAGCCAAGAGACTCAAGCCGAGGAGCAGCAGACCAAGAGTGAAGTTGACAACTATCCAGGCTAAGGTTCTATTGCTGCATAGCAAAGCATCAAACCAAGACAGCTGAGATGCGTGTTTGTATATGCCAGATTTCTTGGTTCTTTCCATTTTTGTCTGTGTTTCATTCTTCGGCTCGCCGGAGCCTTGACTAGCAGAAAACTTTCGCATTGATGTTTGATTATCCTCAAAGTTGCCTCTTCTAGGAATTTCTGATTTCCCATCTCCCTCGAAAGAGTCAGTATAGTGACCTTCATACAAGTCATACAGCTCATGATCGTATTCCTGAAGCTCAAGGATTCTTTCAATGACCGAAGTCCCGT
>NC_069472.1:25749107-25771607 GCF_026875155.1 Cherax quadricarinatus
AGGACATAATGAGACGATTGTAGAACTATTACAAAGACGAGGTGATCAGTCCCTCAGTTGGACAGAGTACCGTAGTATTGAGGTAGAGAGGGCTGGGGTTTTGAGACACGGGGGTGGAAATTCACTTAGTTTGACAAATCATTCATCAAAGCAAATATATCCAAGAAATATTTATGAGACTAAGGAAGAAACAGCAATAAAAGTGTCGGTAATCAAGGAAGAATAACTAGGCAGTGAAAAGTGTGGTTGAATTGTATGAATCTGAAGGTAACCTTTAACAAGTGCAAATATCTGCAGGCTTCTTAATTAACGTCTTCAGCACCTCAAGACTAACTGGTGAGAGAGAGAGAGAGAGAGAGAGAGAGAGAGAGAGAGAGAGAGAGAGAGAGAGAGAGAGAGAGAGAGAGAGAGAGAGAGAGAGAGAGAGAGATGTAGGTAACAGTTCTTAGCCTGTAAATAAAGTTAGGAACTCTTATATCCTACCCTAACTGCCTCCTCCTTTAGCTTATAAACATTCACCTCTCTCTTACCTGCTGCTTCCATTTTCATTGTATCCCATCTACTTTTTACTTTCAGTGTAGCTACAACTAAAAGGTGATCTGATATATCTGTGGCCCCTCTATAAACATGTACATCCTGAAGTCTACCCATCAGTCTTTTATCTACCAATACATAGTCCAACAAACTACTGTCATTACGCCCTACATCATATCTTGTATACTTATTTATCCTCTTTTTCTTAAAATATGTATTACCTATAACCAAACCCCTTTTTATGCAAAGTTCAGAGGGCCCCCATTATCATTTACACCTGACACCCCAAACTTACCTACCACACCCTCTTTAAATGTTTCTCCTGGAGGCTGGAAATCAGTAAATTTGGTGTTAGCAGGAGGGGTCGGAAGACGTGAATCGACTTTTGTAAACATAGCTAGGTGAGTACACACACACTGGTGGTAGTAGCGACCAGTAAAGAGGCGGGGCCAGGAGCTATGACTCGACTTCTGCAACCACAGATAGGTGAGTACACACACACAGTAGGAACACTTCAGACTGGGAGTTCCAAGGTGGTGATTGCAGTGATGTACAACTCGCCACTGAAGAGCAGGAGGCCAAGACAAGAGTACGATGAGAACACCAGAGCAATGGTTGATACACTAGCTGAGGTGGCCAGAAGGGTCCACGTGGGCAGGGCAAAGTTACTAGTTGTTAGTGATTTCAATCACAAGGAGACTGGCTAGGAAACTTTGGAGCTACACAGGGAACCAAAAACGTGGAAGGCCTAGATGTTGGAGGTGATACTGGAAAACTTGATGCATCAACATGTTAAGGACACTACCAGAAAGAGAGAGAAAAGATGAACCAACAAGTCTGGAGAGTGATGTAGTGGAGGAAGGATCTTTACATAGCTATAAGAAGAGGTACGATAAAGCTCATGAAGCAGAGAGAGAGTGGATCTAGTACTTACCAGCGAAGAGTGGGGGCCAGGGGCTATGAATCGACCCCTGCAACCACATATAAGCGAGTAAAGGTGAGTACCTCCCATTCACAAACGCACAATCCTAGTGAAAATCTCTCACTAACACACCTTGTTTATTCTACTAGACAAAAAACACCAAAAAAAAACATAAAAAAACAGCAAGACCCGCATCCCAGTTTGTGGTAGAAGCAGTGAAAGCAAACCCAGATTTTTCTCTCTCTCTTTTTTTTCCTGTTAATTTGCAAGTCCTCAACTTTCTACGTTGAAAAACACACTGAAAAGTTTGTATGAGGTGGAGTTTGTGAGGCTGTGTCCCGGGGCAGCTTGGGGGGTATGGGGTAAATTGAGCTTATTGCTTGCCCGGTGGGTACTTGGGTATGCCGAGGGTTCAGAGTGGGGTTGGGGGTGTTAAGGGTTCAGAGTGGGGTGGGGGGTGTTAAGGGTTCAGAGTGGGGTGGGGGTGTTAAGGGTTCAGAGTGGGGTGGGGGTGTTAAGGGTTCAGAGTGGGGTGGGGGATGTTAAGGGTTCAGAGTGGGGTGGGGGTGTTAAGGGTTCAGAGTGGGGTGGGGGGTGTTAAGGGTTCAGAGTGGGGTAGGGGATGTTAAGGGTTCAGAGTGGGGTGGGGGGTGTTAAGGGTTCAGAGTGAGGTGGGGGTGTTAAGGTTCAGAGTGGGGTGGGGGGTGTTAAGGGTTCAGAGTGGGGTGGGGGTGTTAAGGGTTCAGAGTGGGGTGGGGGTGTTAAGGGTTCAGAGTGGGGTGGGGGTGTTAAGGGTTCAGAGTGGGTGGGGGTGTTAAGGGTTCAGAGTGGGGTGGGGGGTGTTAAGGGTTCAGAGTGGGGTGGGGGGTGTGTTAAGGGTTCAGAGTGGGGTGGGGGTGTTAAGGGTTCAGAGTGGGAGGGGTGTTAAGGGTTCAGAGTGGGGTGGGGGTGTTAAGGGTTCAGAGTGGGTGGGGGGTGTTAAGGGTTCAGAGTGGGGTGGGGTGTTAAAGGGTTCAGAATGGGGTGGGGGTGTTAAGGGTTCAGAGTGGGGTGGGGGGTGTTAAGGGTTCAGAGTGGGGTGGGGGTGTTTAAGAGTTTCAGAGTGGGGTGGGGGTGTTAAGGGTTCAGAGTGGGGTGGGGGTGTTAAGGGTTCAGAGTGGGGTGGGGGTGTTAAGGGTTCAGAGTGGGGTGGGGGGTGTTAAGGGTTCAAAGTGGGGGTGGGGGGTGTTAAGGGTTCAGAGTGGGGTGGGGGTGTTAAGGGTTCAGAGTGGGGTGGGGGGTGTTAAGGGTTCAGAGTGGGGTGGGGGGTGTTAAGGGTTCAGAGTGGGGTGGGGGTGTTAAGGGTTCAGAGTGGGTGGGGGGTGTTAAGGGTTCAGAGTGGGGTGGGGGTGTTAAGGGTTCAGAATGGGGTGGGGGTGTTAAGGGTTCAGAGTGGGGTGGGGGGTGTTAAGGGTTCAGAGTGGGGTGGGGGTGTTAAGAGTTTCGAGTGGGGTGGGGGGTGTTAAGGGTTCAGAGTGGGGTGGGGGGTGTTAAGGGTTCAAAGTGGGGTGGGGGTGTTAAGGGTTCAGAGTGGGGTGGGGGTGTTAAGGGTTCAGAGTGGGGTGGGGGTGTTAAGGGTTCAGAGTGGGGTGGGGGGTGTTAAGGGTTCAGAGTGGGGTGGGGTGTTAAGGGTTCAGAGTGGGTGGGGGGTGTTAAGGGTTCAGAGTGGGGTGGGGGTGTGTTAAGGGTTTCAGAATGGGTGGTGGGGGTGTGTTAAGGGTTCAGAGTGGGGTGGGGGGTGTTAAGGGTTCAGAGTGGGGTGGGGGTGTTAAGAGTTCAGAGTGGGGTGGGGGGTGTTAAGGGTTCAGAGTGGGGTGGGGGGTGTTAAGGGTTCAGAGTGGGGTGGGGGGTGTTTAAGGGTTCAGAGTGGGGTGGGGGTGTTAAGGGTTCAGAGTGGGGTGGGGGTGTTAAGGGTTCAGAGTGGGGTGGGGGTGTTAAGGGTTCAGAGTGGGGTGGGGGCTGTTAAGGGTTCAGAGTGGGGTGGGGGTGTTAAGGGTTCAGAGTGGGGTGGGGGTGTTAAGGGTTCAGAGTGGGGTGGGGGGTGTTAAGGGTTCAGAGTGGGGTGGGGGGTGTTAAGGGTTCAGAGTGGGCTGGGGGGTGTTAAGGGTTCAGAGTGGGGTGGGGGGTGTTAAGGGTTCAAAGTGGGGTGGGGGGTGTTAAGGGTTCAGAGTGGGGTGGGGGTGTTAAGGGTTCAGAGTGGGGTGGGGGGTGTTAAGGGTTCAGAGTGGGGTGGGGGTGTGTAAGGGTTCAGAGTGGGGTGGGGGGTGTTAAGGGTTCAGAGTGGGGTGGGGGGTGTTAAGGGTTCAGAGTGGGGTGGGGGGTGTTAAGGGTTCAGAGTGGGGTGGGGGGTGTTAAGGGTTCAGAGTGGGGTGGGGGCTGTTAAGGGTTCAGAGTGGGGTGGGGGTGTTAAGGGTTCAGAGTGGGGTGGGGGGTGTTAAGGGTTCAGAGTGGGGTGGGGGGTGTTAAGGGTTCAGAGTGGTGTGGGGAGTGTTAAGGGTTCAGAGTGGGGTGGGGGTGTTTAAGGGTTCAGAGTGGGGTGGGGGGTGTTAAGGGTTCAGAGTGGGGTGGGGGGTGTTAAGGGTTCAGAGTGGGGTGGGGGTGTTAAGGGTTCAGAGTGGGGTGGGGGGGTGTTAAGGGTTCAGAGTGGGGTGGCTATGTAAACGAAATGGATTCATAAGTGAATAGAGGTGGAATGGGTTGGGGGTGGGTTAGGAGTGGGTGGATGAATGGGTAGAACATGTTCAGAATGGGTGTTTCAGGTTCACAGTGTGTGAATGAGTGGGTGGTGGGCAAAGATTTGGAAGAGGTTGGGTGGTTAAATTCTCAAGAGCTCTAACCGTCCCATTCACCTGAAACCCCATTAACTTCATCCTACCCATTACTTCCCCATACCCCATCACCACCCATACATCCTTCCCTAACCGCCTTAAATTCTTTTCCCTTCTTAACCCCACCATATACTTTCTGTTTCTTGTACTTTCCTGTTAAAACACTTTCTCTTCTTTTTCGTCACTTCCCACCTTGTCTCCTCCCCCTCCCACTTCTCGGCTCCCTCCCCCACCAGAATCCCCACATCTCTCACCCACACAGCATCCCCACATCTCTTACCCACACAGCATCCCCCACATCTCTCACCCACACAGCATCCCCAACATCTCTCACCCACACAGCATCCCCCAAATCTCTCACCCACACAGCATCCCCCACATCTCTTACCCCCACAGCATCCCCATCTCTCACCCACACAGCATCCCCCACATCTCTCACCCACACAGCATCCCCACATCTCTCACCCACACACAGCATCCCCCACATCTCTCACCCACACAGCATCCCCCAAATCTCTCACCCACACAGCATCCCCCATATCTCTTACCCACACGCATCCCCCACATCTCTCACCCACACACAGCATCCCCCACAACTCTCACCCACACAGCATCCCCAAATCTCTCACCCATACAGTAATCCCCCACATCTCTCACCCATACAGCATTCCCCACATCTCTCACCCATACAGCATCCCAACACTTAACAATCCCTTCCTTATATTATTTTTAGCTGAGTTATGCAAATCTCCCATCACCTTAGCAAACCTTAATCCCCCTACATAACAAACCTTAATCCCCCTACATAACAAACCTAACCCCCTACATAACAAACCTTAATCCCCCTACATAACAAACCTTAATCCCCCTACATAACAAACCTTAATCCCCCTACATAACAAACCTTAATCCCCCTACATAACAAACCTTAATCCCCCTACATAACAAACGTTAATCTCCCTACATAACAAACCTTAATCCCCCTACATAACAAACCTAATCCCCCTACATAACAAACCTTAATCCCCCTACATAACAAACCTTAAATCCCCCTACATAACAAACCTTAATCCCCCTACATAACAAACTTTAATCCCCTACATAACAAACCTTAATCCCCCTACATAACAAACCTTAATCCCCCTACATAACAAACCTTAATCCCTCTACATAACAAACCTTAATCCCTCTACATAAACAAACCTTAATCCCCCTACATAACAAACCTTAACCCCCTACATAACAAACCTTAATCCCCCTACATAACAAACCTTAATCCCCCTACATAACAAACCTTAATCCCCCTACATAACAAACCTTAATCCCCCTACATAACAAACCTTAATCTCCCTACATAACAAACCTTAATCCCCCTACATAACAAACCTTAATCCCCCTACATAACAAACCTTAATCCCCCTACATAAACCTTAATCCCCCTACATAACAAACCTTAATCCCCCTACATAACAAACTTGAATCCCCTACATAACAAACTTGAATCCATAACTCAATAAATTATAAATTCCACAACTCAACAAACTTTAATTAGCTAATTCGATCAATTATAATCCCCCAACTTAAGGAATGTTGGATAACAGAAAGGTAATTAGAGAAAAGTCAAGAGTTTCTTAAGAACGTTTCGCTCAAAGAGAGCTTCATCAGATTTTGAATATTTCTAACAGTATTTATGAGCGAAATGTTTCCTTTACGAAGACTTATTCTGTTGTTGTCTTTGTATTATCTATGTTTCTCTTCACTCTGCCTTCCATCCATTCAGGAAACTTTAATCCCTTTCTCCCTGTCTAACCTTTCTTCTTACCGTTAACCCTGCCTCCTTCTCCCTGCTTTTCCTTTCTTTTTACTTTTAACCCTACCTTACCTTACCTTCTTCTCCCTGTCTAGCCCTTTTTACCTTTAACCTTTTACCTTTAATTCTATCTCCTTCCTTCTTTTCTGTGACTTCTTCCCATCTACACCCATAATTAATCACCTTCTTCACGACTAACCCTGCTACGTCCATCAACCCTCTTCTGTTTTTATCCACCAATATCTAGGCACTCAGTATCTCCTAAAAAATGAATAGCAGGACCAGAGAAACCAGCTAATTGAAACCTAGAAGAATGAGTGATGCTCAAACACACAGGACATACTCATGGAAACCTGTGAGGTCAATGGCAGAGTAGTAGAGGAGAAACCGAACATCATAGCCCTCATAGACTAGCATGGGGAGATTTTAAATGCAATTATCCCAGACTATAGCAAGGACCTTTTCGGAAATTTAGGACCCCAATGGAAATACGTCACTTTGACTTTTCTGATGTTAATGTTATGTATGATAATTTGTGTAGCTGTATTTATGTGTACCTGTGCATGAATATGCTTATTTACTTATACGTGTAGTTGATGAGGCTTTGATCCACCATGAGGTGTGGTCAAGGCCCCGGCTGTGAAGGCATCGACCCTGGGACACATCCTTCGGGTATCTCTCAGGTACAGCGGGAGAGAGATGACTAAGACTGAATAAATGTTTTAGAAATACCGACAAGATGATAAATAAGACACTTGTGCAACACTTGAGAATCTTTATTCTGGAAACTTTTCGCCAGCCAGTGGCTTCTCCAGTCTCTGTATTGGACTGAGGTGGGACTGCTTATCAAGAACCAGTAAAGTTTTCTGAAACTCGAAAAGCTGGAGGCTTAGGAATTTTGAGACTAAATCACAGAGAGCTACGACCCTGACGCTCCGATTCCATCCCTCCCCGTCCTCTACCTCCCAGTCTCCTACCAAGTCCACTTCTCTGGTCACTCCTACCCAAGGTAAATCCCCCCTTCACGTCCCCCACCTCCCCCCACCATTCATTCATGCCAGGCAGACATTCCACTAACATTCACAAGTCACCAGTCTCCGTCACCTCACCAGTCTGTCTCCCCTTCCCTCCCCTTTGCCTGGAGATACAAGGACACGCGCACGCATACACACACACACACACACACACACACATACACGATAAGGCTCTTGGAGCATGGAGAGAGTGGATCTAGTGGCGACCAGAGAAGAGGGGGGCCAGGAGCTATGAATCGACCCCTGTAACCACAAATAGGTGAGTACACTTCACACATCTCAATCACTTATATCATACCCATACATACATACGGGGGACTGGGCCCCCTTTGCAATCACATAAAAGGTGGTACAAAAATACATACAAACATAACATAACATCCCTACAAACAAACAAAACATACATACAACATACTACATACAATAGATATTTTTTACATTTTGAAAAATATTGGAAAAATTAAGCAAGGAAGACAAAAAGGGGGCCTTGTTGATAAAAAGGATCAGATAAAAGGGTGACAGACGTGCAAAAATTATTATCCGTCACAACGAAAAAAGGGCCGTGATTTTTTTTCAAGCCTTAGGGACTGGGAGAAGTGAGGAAGAAGATGAAAAAGGGTCGGGGAGACCAGAGTTTGCGGATGATGAGGGGGTGAGAGATGTAGGCCGGAAGTCGGGCCTCGACCCCTTTTAAAACAAACAAAACAAAGTACGAAAAAGAACACAATTTGCAACTAATGTGAAAATTTTTTTGGGGAAACCGTTTCGCTCCCCCAGGGGGTTTTTTCTCAAGCCGGCTTGAGAAAGCCCTAAGAGGAAACGTTGCCAAAAATAAAATGAAAACATCAGGGGTATTTGGTTTGGGTTTTATCTAAAAAAAAATCTTAAAGACAATTTTTAGGATTCTTTTACACGACAAAAATTCAGGCCCATCCTCAGTACCAGGCACCAGTGAGGACCTTAAAATCCGTTCAAACATGTTAAACTTGAAAAAGATCCAGAAGCCCGGAAACCTACAGTGGGTAATTCAAACCAAACCCCAAATACGGGCTACAGTAGTTAGGAGGAGAGGGGGAATGAGCTAAAGGGAAGGGGACTAGGGCCCCTCTAATTTGGGAAAGTGAAAAAAAGGAAGAAAGAGAGGGGACATGTTTTACAAAGGGAAAGGGATTCTCTACTTGACAGAGGGGTTTTAAAGCCCATGAAATGTAACCACAAAGCGGGGGGGAAAAAAAATTAAAAAAAAAACCCAAAGTGGAGCCTCATAAAAAATTAAAAAATATATTTTTTTTAAAGCTAAAAGTTGTGTAGTTTTAAAAATAGGTTAGATAAATACATGAGTGGGTGTAGGTGTGAGTTAGAACTGACTGGCTTGGGCCAGTAGGCCTGCTGGAGTGCTCCTTATTTCATATGTTGTTATTTTTAGTGATGGGGTGGCAAGCAAGATGAACGAACTCGCTGAGGAGCTTGTGGAGGCAAGCTTCATACCCAGCTTCATGAGTAGGTATGACAGTCTAAGAAGCAAAGAGCCAGTTGCGCTGGTTAAGTGTCTAAGCTGAAGACAGAACCAGAAGACTAGTAGCGTCCTCTCCCTTCCTCTATAAACACAACCACCACCACCAACACACTGCTACCTTCACAACCAGTACCACAACCACCACCACCACCACCAACACACTGCTACCTACACAACCACTACACAACCACCACCACCACCACCAACACACTGCTACCTTCACACACTACCACCACCACCAACACACTGCTACCTTCACACCACCACCACACCACCACACACTGCTACCTTCACAACCACTACCACAACCACCACCACCACCACCAACACACTACTACCTTCACCACTACCACAACCACAACCACCACCAACACACTACTACCTTCACAACCACTACCACAACTACCACCAACACACTACTACCTTCACAACCACTACCAAACTACCACCAACACACTACTACCTTCACAACCACTACCACAACCGCCACCACAACCAACACATGCTACCTTCACAACCACTACCACAAACCTACCATCACCAACACACTACTACCTTCACAACCACTACCACAACCACTACCATCACCAACACACTACTACCTTCACAACCACTACCACAACCGCCACCAACACACTACTACCTTCACAACCACTACCACAACCACCACCACCACCAACACACTGCTACCTCACACCACTACCACAACCGCCACCAACACACTACTACCTTCACAACCACTACCACAACCACCACCAACACACTGCTACCTTCACAACCACTACCACAACACTACCATCACCAACACACTACTACCTCACAACCACTACCACAACCACCAACAACACACTACTACCTTCACAACCACTACCACACCACCAACAACACACTGCTACCTTCACAACCACTACCACAACCACCAACAACACACTGCCACCTTCACAACCACTACCACAACCACCACCAACACACTGCTACCTTCACAACCACTACCACACCACCACCAACAACACTGCCACCTTCAAACCACTACCACCACCACCACCAACACACTACTACTTCACAACCACTACCACAACCACCACCACACACGCTACCTTCACAACCACTACCACCACCACCACCAACACACTACTACCTTCACAACCACTACCACAACCACCAACACACACACTACTACCTTCACAACCACTACCACAACCACCAACAACACACTACTACCTTCACAACCACTACCCACCACCACCACCAACACAACTGCTACCTTCACAACCACTACCACAACCACCAACACACACTACTACCTTCACAACCACTACCACAACCACCAACACACTACTACCTTCACAACCACTACCACAACCACCAACAATACACTGCTCCTTCACAACCACTACCACAACCACCAACACACTACCATTCACAACCACTACCACAACCACCAACACACACTACCTTCACAACCACTACCACAACACCAACAACACACTACTACCTTCACAACCACTACCACCACCACACCAACACACTGCTACCTTCACAACCACTACCACAAACCACCAACAACACACTACTACCTTCACAACCACTACCACAACCACCAACACACTACTACCTTCACAACCACTACCACCACCACCACCAACACACTGCTACCTTCACAACCACTACCACAACCACCAACAACACACTACTACCTTCACAACCACTACCCACAACCACCAACACACTACTACCTTCACAACCACTACCACAACCACCAACACACTGCTACATTCACAACCACTACCACAACCACCAAACACACTACACTTCACAACCACTACCACAACCACCAACATACACTGCTACCTTCACAACCACTACCACAACCACCAACACACTACTACCTTCACAACCACTACAACAACCACCACCAACACACTGCTACCTTCACAACCACTACCACAACACCACCCACCACCAACACACTACTACCTTCACAACAACTACCACAACCACCACCACCACCAACACACTACTACCTTCACAACCACTACCACAACCACCACCACCACCAACACACTACTACCTTCACAACCACTACCACAACCACACACCACCAACACACTGCTACCTTCACAACCACACCACAACCACCACCAACCACTGCTACCTTCACAACCATACCACAACCACCACCAACACACTGCCACCTTCACAACCACTACCACACCACCACCAACACACTGCTACCTTCACAACCACTACCACAACCACCACCAACACACTGCTACCTTCACAACCACTACCACCACCACCACCAACACACTGCTACCCTTTACAACCACTCCACAACCACCCGAAACACACTGCTACCTTCACAACCACTACCACCACCACCACCACCAAAACACTGCTACCTTCACAACCACTACCACAACCACCCCAACTACCCAAAACACTACTATCTTCACAACCACTACCACCACCAACCACTACTACCTTCACAACCCCCTACCACCACCACAACCACACCAACACACTGCTACCTTCACAAACCACTACCACCACCACCACCCCCACCACCACCACCACCACCACCAACACATGCTACCTTCACAACCACTACCACCACCACCACCACCACCCAAAACACTGCTACCCTTCACAACCACTACCACAACCACCACCAACACACTACTACCTTCACAACCACTACCACAACCACCACCACCACCAACACACTGCTACCTTCACAACCACTACCCAAAACCCCCACAACTACCAAAAACACTACTACCTCACAACCACTACCCCAACCACCACCACCCCCACCAACACACCTACTACCTTCACAACCACTACCACCACCACCACCCCCAACAACACATGCTAAACCCTTTACAACCACCACCACCACCAACACACTGCTACCTTCACAACCACTACCACAACCACTACCACTACCAACACACTTTCTACCTTCACAACCACCACCACTACCAACATACTGCTAAACCTTCACAACCCCTACCACAACCACCACCACTACCAACATACTGCTACCTTCACAACCACTACCACAACCACCACCAACACACTGCTACCTTCACAACCACTAAACCCCCCCACCACAACACACTGCTACCTTCACAACCACTAAAACCCCAACCACCACCCCTACCAACCACTGCTACCCCTTTACAACCACCACCCCCACCAACACACTGCTACCTTCACAACCCCTACCACAACCACCACCACTACCAACACACTGCTACCTTCACAACCACTACCACAACCACAACCACTACCAACACACTGCTACCTTCACAACCACTACTACAACCACCACCACTACCAACACACTGCTACCTTTACAACCACCACCACTACCAACACACTGCTACCTTCACAACCACTACCACAACCACCACCACTAAACCCAAAACACTACTACCTTCACAACCACTACCACAACCACCAACACACTGCTACCTTTACAACCACTACCACAACCACCACCACCACCAACACACTGCTATCTTCACAACCACTAACACCACAACCACCAACACACTGCTACCTTCACAAACCACTACCACAACCACAACCACCCACCAACACACTACTACCTTCACAACCACTACCACCACCACCACCAGCACACTACTACCTTCACAACCACTACCACAACCACCATCACTACCAACACACTGCTACCTTCACAACCATTACCACAACCACCACCACTACCAACACACTGCTACCTTCACAACAACTACTACAACCACAACCACTACCAACACGCTACTACCTTCACAACCACTACCACAACCACCACCACCACCACCAACACACTACTACCTTCACAACCGCTACCACAACCACCACCACCACCAACACACTGCTACCTTCACAACCACTACCACAACCACCACCACCAACACACTGCTACCTTCACAACCACTACCACCACCACCACCACCAACACACTGCTACCTTCACAACCACTACCACCACCACCACCACCACCAACACACTGCTACCTTCACAACCACTACCACAACCACCAACACACTACTACCTTCACATCTACTACCACAACACAACCAACACACTACTACCTTCACAACCACTACCACAACCACCACCACCACCAACACACTGCTACCTTCACAACCACTACCACCACCATCACCAACACACTGCTACCTTCACAACCACTACCACCACCACCACCACCACCAACACACTGCTCCCTTCACAACCACTACCACAACCCACCACCACCAACACACTACTACCTTCACAACCACTACCACCACCACCACCAACACACTGCTACCTTCACAACCACTACCACCACCACCACCAACACACACCATGACTCACACAGCCTCTCCAGCACATACCAGCAAATCATCACCAACACCACAACAGGAACGGGAAACAAGAAACACTGAGATCCGCAAGTTCCCCACCATTGCTCTACACTGCTCTCCGTTCTGAAAAAGATGAGGCGAAAGAGGGAGGGAGGAAGAGAGGGAAGGAGAGAAGAAAGGAAGGAAGGAAGGAATGAAGAAAGGAAGGAAGGAAGGAAGGAAGGAAGGAAGGAAGGAAGAAAGGAAGTAAGGAAGGAAGGAAGGAAGGAAGGAAGGAATGAAGAAAGGAAGGAAGGAAGGAAGGAAGGAAGGAAGGAAGGAAGGAAGGAAGGAAGGAAGGAAGGAAGGAAGGAAGCGAGGTCATGCCTTGTCTTTTCACCCAAGTATGCAAAACAACTGTGAAAAAAATAGTGAACTTCCCATCGCTTTCGTGATTTCTCACATTATCAAGGACCTGGGTATGTGTGAGTTGAAACTCAGCTCCTGGCCCCAAGACTTGCTACTTGAATGACATTATTGCTTCCCGATCTCTGAAGCCGTGTAGCTGCGTATGAGGATCCACAAAATGAATCCTGGCACCATGAAAATAGGGGTACGCCACAGTTAGAATCCCAGCACCCTTGATAGCAGGATCGGCCCCATTTCGAATTACTGATAACACTGAAACAATAGTTAGGGTCCATAAATCGGGTCTTGATACCACAAAGATAAAATGACGGACCACAAATCGAGTCTTGGTACCAATAAGAGGGCGGGCCATAAATCGGGTCCTGGTGCCACTAAGATGGCGGAACGGTCCACAGATGGAGTCCCGACATTACCAACTTAGCAAGACGGTCATAAAAACGTATAACAGAAAAAGGGACACTGTAGCAGGACTACTGACCCATACCAGTTAGGTCTTTCTCAAACCCAAACCCACTAACAAAAATATTTGCCTCGCCCAATGGTACCCACTAATCTGGTCCTGGGACCACGACTCCAGAAAAACAAGACGGAGTCTTGTTGCAGACTCATGAAGACAAGAGTCACGCTTCCTGAATTTCATTTGTGTGTCGTCTCTTGCACTCTCTAAATTTGTCTTGGTGTTGTGCGGTGTCACCTTCTAGGCAACACACCAGGGTAAGTAACACATAGTAACAACTAGGACAGTATTGTACTCCAGGCAACACATCAGGGTAAGTAACACACAGCAACCAGGGCAGTGTTGTGTCCCAGGCAACACACTAGGGTAAATAACACACAGCAACCAGGGCAGTGTTGTGTCCCAGGCAACACACTAGGGTAAATAACACACAACAACCAGGGCAGTGTTGTGTCCCAGGCAACACACTAGGGTAAATAACACACAGCAACCAGGGCAGTGTTGTGTCCCAGGCAACACACTAGGGTAAATAACACACAACAACCAGGGCAGTGTTGTGTCCCAGGCAACACACTAGGGTAAATAACACACATCAACCGGGGTAGTGTGGTGTTCCAGGCAACACACCAGGGTAAGTAACACACATCAACCAGGGTAGTGTGGTGTTCCAGGCAACACACCAGGGTAAGTAACACACATCAACCAGGGTAGTGTGGTGTTCCAGGCAACACACCAGGGTAAGTAACACACATCAACCAGGGTAGTGTGGTGTTCCAGGCAACACACCAGGGTAAGCAACACACATCAACCAGGGTAGTGTGGTGTTCCAGGCAACACACCAGGTAAGTAACACACATCAACCAGGGTAGTGTGGTGTTCCAGGCAACACACCAGGGTAAGTAACACACTCAACCAGGGTAGTGTGGTGTTCCAAAGCAACACACCAGGGTAAGTAACACACATCAACCAGGGTAGTGTGGTGTTCCAGGCAACACACCAGGGTAAGTAACACACAGCAACCAGGGTAGTGTGGTGTTCCAGGCAACACACCAGGGTAAGTAACACACATCAACCAGGGTAGTGTGGTGTTCCAGGCAACACACCAGGGTAAGTAACACACAGCAACCAGGGTAGTGTGGTGTTCCAGGCAACACACCAGGGTAAGTAACACACATCAACCAGGGTAGTGTGGTGTTCCAGGCAACACACCAGGGTAAGTAACACACAGCAACCAGGGTAGTGTGGTGTTCCAGGCAACACACCAGGGTAAGTAACACACATCAACCAGGGTAGTGTGGTGTTCCAGGCAACACACCAGGGTAAGTAACACACAGCAAACCAGGGTAGTGTGGTGTTCCAGGCAACACACCAGGGTAAGTAACACACATCAACCAGGGTAGTGTGGTGTTCCAGGCAACACACCAGGGTAAGTAACACACATCAACCAGGGTAGTGTGGTGTTCCAGGCAACACACCAGGGTAAGTAACACACAGCAACCAGGGTAGTGTGGTGTTCCAGGCAACACACCAGGGTAAGTAACACACATCAACCAGGGTAGTGTGGTGTTCCAGGCAACACACCAGGGTAAGTAACACACATCAACCAGGGTAGTGTGGTGTTCCAGGCAACACACCAGGGTAAGTAACACACAGCAACCAGGGTAGTGTGGTGTTCCAGGCAACACACCAGGGTAAGTAACACACAGCAACCAGGGTAGTGTGGTGTTCCAGGCAACACATCAGAGTAACACACAGCAATCTGGGCAGTGTTGTGTTCCAGGCAACACATCAGTTACACAACAACAACCAGGACAGTGTTGTGTATAACCAGGTGAAGCAACACTCAACATATAACACTTATAAATAACTAAAGTATAACAAGCGCTTGTCAGTGCTCAGTAATAATCCACACGGACACAGACACTCACAAAATTAATTAATCTGTATATTTCGATCCTATACCGGGGTCCTCTTAGACCTCCCTGCTGAAGAGGACCCCAGAAGGGGGTCGAAATATACAGATCAATTAATCTGTTTCTATCTCCATGTGGGATATAACCAAGCATCTTATAATTATATTTAATACCAATGATCTTTCTACGCAACTGCCTTAGCCAATTCATTAATCTTTCATACCTTTGACGAGCTGCGAGAGTTTTTCTACTCCTGGAGCCCGGCTATGGACCAGGCTCGTTTGGTGTTTTGCCTGGTCATCCAGGCTATTGTTCCTTGTATACGTTCAGGTACTATTCTCACTGTTCTAAAATAAGTTAGTTTGTATTTGATTAGGTTACGCTAGGTTAAGTTAGGTTGTGTTAGGTTGAGTTAAATTAGGTTATGTTAGGTTGAATTAGGTTAGGTTAGGTTAGGTTGAGTTAAGTGAGGCTATAGGTCGTGTTGTGTTAGGTTAGGTTAGATTAGGCTGTGTTAGGTTAGGTTAGGTTAGGTTAGGTTAGGTTAGGTTAGGCTGTGTTAGGTTAGGTTAGGTTAGGTTAGGTTAGGCTGTGTTAGGTTAGGCTGTGTTAGGTTAGGTTAGGTTAGGTTAGGCTGTGTTAGGTTAGGCTGTGTTAGGTTAGGTTAGGTTAGGTTAGGTTAGGTTAGGTTAGGTTAGGTTAGGCTGTGTTAGGTTAAGTATAAATACTGGAAGTCCTCAGGTTGTTCTTCAACTCTACATACCCTGGGTTAGGCCTCATCTAGATTATGCTGCGCAGTTCTGGTCACCGTATTACAGAATGGATATAATTGGTCTGGAAAGCGTACAGGGGAGGATGCCAAAGTTGATCCATGTATCAGAAATCTTCCCTATGAGGATAGACTGAGGTCCCTGTATCTGCTCTCTCTAGAAAGGTGTAGAATTAGGGGGAGGGGATATGATTGAGGTGTAAAATAGAAAACAGGAATAAATAAAGGGATAGTAAAATAGCGTGCTGAAAAATTGTTCAGGAAGGATATAGGAAAGATTGTGTGGTAATAAGTTGGATGAGTGGAACAACCCGATAAGTATAGAGGCATAAACGTTGTGTAGTTTTAAAAATAGGTTAGATAAATACATGAGTGGGTGTGGGTGGGTGTGAACTGGCCCTGATTAGCTTGTGCTACTACTCTGGTGCCGTGCTCTTCCTTAAGTGAATGGGAGCGTGACTAGGTGGGTCAATGGTCTAAA
The DNA here is from genome assembly GCF_026875155.1 of Cherax quadricarinatus. Classification (NCBI taxonomy): domain Eukaryota; kingdom Metazoa; phylum Arthropoda; class Malacostraca; order Decapoda; family Parastacidae; genus Cherax; species Cherax quadricarinatus. Next base: position 25,766,186 of record NC_069472.1, read on the forward strand.
GTAGGGGTGTAATACTGGACATGCTTGCATAGGTCATAGGCCTGTATGCAGTGTTCCTTCTTTCTTATGTTAGGTTCTGTTAGGTTGAGTTAGGCTAGGCTAGGTTAAATTAGGTTAGGTTAGCTTAGGTTAGGTTGAGTTAGGTTAGGTATAGGTTGGTAGGTTGGAGTGTAGGTAGGCAAGGACGGTTAGTCTAGGATGACTTAGGCTAGATTATTTAACCACAGTCAATTAAATGAAACTGCCTTGACACTCTTGGTAACGCGATGCTGCACTCAGCCAGGAAATATTCAGATCTGAACGCGCGTGTATCTCCTCTCAGTGCGTACAATACTACGCTGAACGATAAGTCGGAGTAATTGCACATGTTATCCCCTTCATGGTAGTCAATATGTGGTTAGCATGTAACACGGAATAATCGCACATGTATCCCTCTCAGTGGTTAAGTATACGCTGAACACACACAGGAGATAATCTGCACATGTATCCCTCTCAGGTGCGTACAATACTACGGAAAGACACACGGAGTAATCTGCACATGTATCCCCTCTCAGTGCGTACAATACTATGCTGAACAGACACACGGAATAATCTGCACATGTATCCCCTCTCAGTGCGTACAATACTACGCTGAACAGACACACGGAGTAATCTGCACATGTATCCCCTCTCAGTGCTTACAATAAGACACACGGAGTGTATTAGGTGACCCAGGCTTTCTTAGTGAGGCGTTCATAAGTGCGAGTGAGTCAGTCACTTAATATTCTACTCTCGTCCCTATTAGCTCTTCCCAGGCAATTGTATACCCACGACCATCGCACACCCTACCACCACACCCTATTCATGGGTTGAAATACATCAGTAGTGTGCTGCTACCCTATTCTATACAGCAAGTCCTCACTTAACGTCGTCCATAGGCTCTTGGAAAATGCGACTTTCAGTGAAACGACGTATAACGAATAAATAAGGTAGCAGAGCATTGTGGGGAAACAAGACACTTGTGAACAGTTCAGGGCATTTATTAAATGCAACGTTTCGTCTCAGGTGCCGAAACCGTTCCTCTAATAAATGGCCTGACTGTACATAAAGTGCCTTTTTCCACATCTTGTCCTGTATCACCAGACTATTTTGTCAGCAGCACACTGCTAATGCATTCCATTTCACTTAAAAAAAGGCATGAGGGAGAATAATTTGCCTTTAAGATGGATAAATAAGGTGGTTGTTCACGTCAGAACTTTCACTGTAAAGAAAATGAAAGCCTGGATAACAAGAACCTTCAAAACAAGAGATACCAATCCAGTGGTAATACTTTTACAAGTGGATAACAAGAACTTTTAAAAGAAGAGATGCCAATCCACTGATGATACCTTTTACAAGGTATATAGCAAGAACCTTCAAAACAACAGATGCCCATTCAGTAATGATCCCTTTAACAAGTCCCTTGTTTTATCTAGAGTAGAACACTGTTGTGCACTAACAGCCCCTTAAAAGACATGAAAAGCTGCAAAACAGAAGAATCCCCACATAAATTTCACGGCCCATTTAAACTGCCAAACACTTCAGTTACTGACAACACTTGGATACTCTTGATCCATACACGAGAGGAACGTCAGATGATGTAAGTTTATTAAACAGTGTCTGATATCAGGGAAGGAATGGGATAGGATGGTAGATTTAAGGTAACTGTCTTCGGGGATGTTCAAACGAACGTTCACTGACTTCAGTGTCAGAACAGAGGATAAATTCTCTTGTTGCAGCTCGTCTTTCATCTTACTAGTTAATGAAGAAGAAGTTAAGAAGAAGAAAGGAAGAAGAAGAAGAAGAAGAAGAAGAAGAAGAAGAAGAAGAAGAAGAAGAAGAAGAAGAAGAAGAAGAAGAAGAAGAAGAAGAAGAGAAGAAAAATTAATAATAATAATAATAATAATAATATGAAGGCGAAGAAAATGATGATAATGATAATAATAATGTTAATGTCGATTATAATCATGACGATAAAACAAGGTTTTCTTGGTATTATTTGTGCCGGAGAGTTAATAACTCAAGGAAACCCACGAAATTAAACCAGACTGCCTGGTTTAATTTCACTGCAGTGCATCAGTCACTTACAGGATGTGACTACAAGGTAACTAACAACCAAGAACCATCCCTTACACTGCTAGTAAACAGGTGGCAGGTGTACAGAGACCTGTCTCCTAAGTATCATCTCGCCCGAAGACTGAATCTGGAAACATACACACACGCACACACACACACACACACACACACACACACACACACACACACACACACACACACACACACACACACACACACACAGAGGAGAGAAAGAGTACAGTAACTTCCTAGTGTGTTTTTCCTTCCCGTCTCTAGTTTTCTCTGTCAACACGTAACTTCCCCCGTCCCTCTTTCTTGTGGCAGGGGAAGAGAGAGGAGGGCCTGACCCAGAGAGAGAGAGAGAGAGAGAGAGAGAGAAGAGCTCATTCGTGGTATCCAGTCACCCTACTTCGAAATGAGAAAGTTTTACTTTCTATTCGCTTTCTTCTCGTAATAACTACAAGAAGACGTCTGTCTATCTTCCTGTCAGTCTGTTCAGATGTATCTGTCTGTGTATTTGGCTACTGATGCTAGAAACGAACAGAGGTGAACACGTGCTAATGAAAATGTTGTGGTAATTCAGACATGTGTGTTTATGTGGACTGAGTCACAGCTCCTGGCCCCGCCTCTTCGCTAGTCGCTACTAGTTCCACTCTCTCCCTGCTACAAGAGCCTTTTTATCGTGAGTGTGTGTGTGTGTGTGTGTGTGTGTGTGTGTGTTGTTGTGTGTTGTGTGTGTGTGAAGTGGAGAGCATCACTAGGTGAGGAGGTTAAGACTTTGTTTACATTGCACGTGCCCTCGTGAACCTGTTTATATTTCATCGTTGCTTCTCCCCTCCGAGTGAAGTTGCTCCAGCACCCCCACACCTACAACCCCCTCACACATACACCCTCACACCCCCTACAAACACCATCCACAGTTTCAAGAGTAGGCATGGCAGGACCCAAGAAGCTAGGAACCACTGAAACCAGCAGTTTCGGGAGCTGAGTCTCAGTCCTAACAAAATCAATTGACAATTACAATGTGACCTTTGTGCAGGTCCTGGCCATGGTTAGGACAGCAGTCATTTCCTACTGCTGAGCTCTGGTACGCTAGTAATTTGGTACATGGTGGCCAATGAGCTGGTCAACCCTCAAAAGTCAACTCGGTGGCTACATGACCACTTCTAAATACTCAGAAACCACAGAAATTACTTATTTCTTTATAGAATGATAAATGAATTTAGAGTGTGGGCTTACGGAGCACTGTACTTAAATACACACAAGACACACATCACACTACACTACCACAGAACCGTTTGATAAAGATCACGGTTCAGCGAAAGTGACCTGTGCGATCAATGAAGAGCGGGCCAGGAGCTCGGAACTCGACCCCCGCAACCTCAACTAGTATCAAGTTACACATAGCAACTAGTGGTACCTTTAATTTAGAAACGTTTACCCACATCGTGGCTATTCAGTCGATACAGAAAATTTGATAGAAGCAGAAAAACTTGAAGACGCATGCTGCAGTCACACCTTAAGTTTGGGTGAGTCAGTCCTCAGTCATGTGAAAAGAGCATTGTTCCGTTGTCTGAAACAATATGAAGTTGAAGTGACAGGTGGGTTAATGTGCCCAGGGGTAGACGGAGGTGCATTTGGAGGGCTAGTCCCTCTCTAAATCCAGACGTTCTCACTAGTAGAGGTCCCGAAGTTGTTGGTCTACCAAGAACCTCGAGGACTGACCACCTCAAAACTCTAACGGTGAATGGACTGATACATCGCTTCAAGTATCTTCGCTTCTATCCACACTCTCATGTATAACTGAAGGAAGCTACTGTGTAGGCGAACGTTCGAAAGAGATCCTAACTGTTGCATCCTGTCTTACCTAATATGGTACGTATTTTATAACCATTTTACAGTTCAACCTCAACTAGAGACAACTAGGGAGTACACACACACACACACACACACACTGGCATTGCAATGGATCAGAGAATACCTGACAGGGAGGCAAAAACGAGTCATGGTACGTAACGAGGTGTCAGAGTAGGCGCCTGTGACAAGCGGGGTTCCACAGAGGTCAGTCTTAGAACCTGTGCTGTTTTTGCTACCAGGACGGTTGCCGTGTTCCTCCCTTAAGTCAAGGTGACCTGACCTGACTAGGTTGGGTGCACTTGGACCTGCCTCGCATGGGCCAGTAGGCCTGCTGCAGTGTTCCTTCGTTCTTATTTCTTATGTTCTTATAACGGGAGGAATAGACTCAGAAGTGTCCTTGTTTGAGATGATGTGAAGTTAATGAGGAGAATCAAATCGGTTGAGGATCAGGTAGGACTACAAAGAGACCTGGACAGGCTACAAGCCTAGTCCAGCAACTGGCTACTCAAATTTAACCCCGCCAAATGCAAAGTCATGAAGATCGGGGAAGGGCAAAGAAGACCGCAGACACAGTATAGTCTAGGTGGCCAAAGACTGCAAACCTCACTCAAGGATAAAGATTTTGTGGTGAGTATAATACCGAGCACATCTGAGGCGCACATCAGCCAGATAACTGTTGCAGCATACGGAAGTCTGGCAAACCTACGGATAGCGTTCCGATACCTCAGTAGTAAGGAATCGTTCAACACTCTGTACACCATTTACGTCAGGCCCATACTGGAGTATGCAGCACCAGTTTGGAATCCACACCTGTTCAAGCACGTCAAGAAATTAGGGAAAGTGCAAAGGTTTGCAACAAGACTAGTCCCAGAGTTAAGGGGATTGTCCTACGAAGAAAGGTTAAAGGAAATTGGCCTGATGACACTGGAGGACAGGAGGGGTCAGGGGAGACATGATAACGACATATAAAATACTGCGCGGAATAAACAAGGTGAACAAAGACAGGATGTTCCAGGGAGGGGACACAGAAACAAAAGGTCACAATTGCAAGTTGAAGACTCAGATGAGTCAAAAGGATGTTAGGAAGTATTTCTTCAGTCATAGAGTTGTCAGGCAGTGGAATAGCCTAGAAAGTGACGTAGTGGAGGCGGGAACCATACATAGTTTTAAGACGAGATTTGATGAAGCTCATGGAGCAGGGAGAGAGAGGACCTAGTAGCAATCAGTGAAGAGGCGGAGCCAGGAGCTATGGATCGACCCCTGCAACCACAAATAAGTGAGTACACACACACACACACACACACACACACACACACACACACACACACACACACACACACACACACGCACACCTTCCTCCTGGAACAAGCAGAATACCTTCAACAAACATTTCCCCGAGGGTCTCCAGCTAACATAAGCCATACACAACGAGAGAGACGATATTTCCCTGGAGGAGGAAGAGGAGGAGGAG
>NC_069472.1:25781607-25836607 GCF_026875155.1 Cherax quadricarinatus
GTCCTGGCTGGATAATGTTCAGATGTGTTGAACCCACCGTCCTGGCTGGATAATGTTCACAAGTGTTGAACCCACCGTCCTGGCTGGATAATGTTCACAAGTGTTGAACCCACCGTCCTGGCTGGGTAGTGTTCACAAGTGTTGAACCCACCGTCCTGGCTGGATAATGTTCACAAGTGTTGAACCCACCGTCCTGGCTGGATAATGTTCAGATGTGTTGAACCCACCGTCCTGGCTGGATAATGTTCACAAGTGTTGAACCCACCATCCTGGCTGGATAATGTTCACAAGTGTTGAACCCACCGTCCTGGCTGGATAATGTTCACAAGTGTTGAACCCACCCTCCTGGCTGGATAATGTTCAGATGTGTTGAACCCACCGTCCTGGCTGGATAATGTTCACAAGTGTTGAACCCACCGTCCTGGCTGGATAATGTTCACAAGTGTTGAACCCACCGTCCTGGCTGGGTAGTGTTCACAAGTGTTAAACCACCGTCTGGCTGGATAATGTTCAGATGTGTTGAACCACCGTCCTGGCTGGATAATGTTCACAAGTTTTGAACCCACCGTCTGGCTGGGTAGTGTTCACAAGTGTTGAACCCACCGTCCTGGCTGGGTAGTGTTCAGAAGTGTTGAACCCACCGTTCTGGCTGGATAATGTTCACAAGTTTTGAACCCACCGTCCTGGCTGGGTAGTGTTCACAAGTGTTGAACCCACCGTCCTGGCTGGGTAGTGTTCAGAAGTGTTGAACACACCGTCTTGGCTGGGTAGTGTTCACAAGTGTTGAACCCACCGTCCTGGCTGGGTAGTGTTCACAAGTGTTGAACCCACCGTCCTGGCTGGGTAGTGTTCACAAGTGTTGAACCCACCGTCCTGGCTGGGTAGTGTTCACAAGTGTTGAACCCACCGTCCTGGCTGTGTAGTGTTCACAAGTGTTGAACCCAGCGTCCTGGCTGGGTAGTGTTCACAAGTGTTGAACCCACCATCCTGGCTGGGTAGTGTTCACATGTGTTGAACCCGCCGTCCTGGCTGGGTAGTGTTCAGAGGTTTTCAACCCTGAGGGTTGCACCCTCCTGGGGGTCGAAACCTTGTCCTTTCGGTTGGTCTACGGAGGTTCTTTTAATAATTCCTTTGATAATCTTCACTATAATTCCTTTAAATTACTTTGATAATCTTGCCAACCCTACATATGTTGCCTTGACGTTCCAGTGTGTGTTTTTGTTATGTAATGACTTACAGCTGGCTTCTTGCCTGGCTGGCTGGCTGACTGGCTGACTGGCTGGCTCGCTGGCTGACTGACTGGCTGGCTGACTGGCTGGCTGGCTGGCTGGCTGGCTGGCTGACTGACTGACTGGCTGGCTGACTGGCTGGCTGGCTGGCTGACTGGCTGGCTGGCTGGCTGGCTGGCTGGCTGGCTGGCTGGCTGACTGACTGACTGACTGGCTGGCTGACTGGCTGGCTGACTGGCTGATTGACTGGCTGGCTGGCTGGCTGTCTGGCTGACTGGCTGGCTGACTGGCTGGCTGGCTGGCTGACTGACTGGCTGGCTGGCTGGCTGGCTGACTGGCTGGCTGGCTGGCTGGCTGACTGGCTGGCTGGCTGACTGGCTGGCTGGCTGACTGGCTGGATGGATGGATGGGTGGCTGGATGGATGGCTAGATGGCTGGCTGACTGGCTGACTGGGTGACTGGCTAGCTGGCTTTCTGGTTGATTGGTTGGCTGGTTAGATAGTTAGCTAACTGACTGGCTGGTTAACTGGCTGGCTAATTAACTGGTTAATTAATTGACTCAGTAGGTAATTGATTGACTTGTTCAATCATTCTCTCTCTCTTTCTCTCTCTCTCTCTCTCTCTCTCTCTCTCTCTCTCTCTCTCTCTCTCTCTACATAAGTGTTATCCCACTCACTATCTTTTAAGTTAATCATGGAGACAGGGTAATGCTAATCACCGGTGTAATTAACATAGATTAACCTCTCCCCATAACACAGGTGATACAATTAACATGGGTCAGCTGGGAGCTCACAGCTGTGTTGTTCTGGTGAAAATAGCTTTTATGGTGGGTGGGGTTAAGGGTTAGTGTTAATGTGTCGTCTCTCTCTCTCTCTCTCTCTACTTCCACACACACACTGTTACAAAAAACGCGATTCTAAAAGCTTAGAGATCTCTAGTGAATACTAGAAAGGACTGCCCTTCTAGCATCCAGCCTGTTACTGGGTTTTCGTAACAAGTAGTTAGTATCCTTGTCCAATTATCCATTAAAATTCAGTATTATTCAATAGTGCTTCAGGATTACAACTGGTAGGCTACTAACTAGAGAAATTAAAATTTAATAAATTTATTAATCATTAAGTTGTCTAGAGGTATATTATCAAATTAAATTAATCACAGCAATCAAAATAAAATCAATCTCTCGAGTTCAATATTATTGTGCTGAAAGCACATATCACATTTATAATTCTTAAGTACCGTCTGGTACATTAACATTTAATAAGATATTACAAATATGTACAAGTAAGTTTGTGTATGCGTGTAAGTGCTCTAAGTAGTTCACTATATCTCACGACTCGACTAGACTTAAACAAGTGACTGACAAAGTCCTCACATAAACTAACTTCTTGACCGACTGGCAACCAGAACAGTCTGCTTGAACAATGAAAAGAATGCTAAGCCCAATAGCCATATAACAAGCGACTGCAACACAATCAGGATCAAGGAGATAATATAACGACACTAAGTAGGGACCATCAGCAGATCCTCCACAAAAGTTACAAAACTCCCATACTACTGAATCTAAGTTCAGCATAGGAAAAACCCGACTGTGACAATACATAGAAACCAGTACAAAATTAGGTCAGAAGCTATAGCTAAGGACCTGAGATGTTCAGAGTGTCTAAGCGACACACAACCTCAGTACAACGTCGAAAATCACTAAGTCTATACAATGTTCTGTGAACAGAGTTCTACAGAACTAACAAGAATAATGAGACAGACAATCTGTCCAACCACCAAGCGAGTCTAGAGCAGACTGAATACTTCACGAGAGGTGAGGACACCCCCCCCCTCGATCACGTGATAGCCCCGTGGACAGCACAGCTCAGAAGCCGGCAGTATAACGAGCGACAAGCGATAATTACAGTAGTTTGACAATCAAGACTTGAACTGAGCACATATTATGTACATCCTAACAACATAAGTCAAATAAGAATATAAAGCAATATATTTACGATTTAGCTATTATCGCAAATATAAGCAATATAAAATTATATGAAAAGATAATATACATTATAATCATTGTAACTCATTCAGGGGTTGCAACACACAAAACACACACACACACACACACACACACACTTCCCTATCCTCCCACACATTTCATTATCTTCCCACACACTTCACTGTCCTCCTACATACTTCACTTTTCTCCCACACACTTCACTATCCTCACACACACTTCACTATCCTCTCACACACTTCACTATCCTCCCACACACTTCACTATCCTCTCACACACTTCACTATCCTCCCTCGAGACCTAATCTTCAGCGTCTCTTCTTACAGCTTCCTGTTATATAATTTATCTAAAATAGTCTCATCTTCTTTCTCTCTTTATTTCTCTCTTTCTTTCTCTCTCTTTCTCTCTCTTATACACAGGGTTTTACAAGGTTAGGTTAAGGTTCTTAACTTTGTTTACAAGCTAATAGCTGTTACCTACATCAGCTTATTTGAAAGCATTTTTATTGTTATGAGACATACAAGTAGGGAACAGGATGACACTGGAGCCATCTGTGGGACAGCAATTTAATTTGATCAACTGACTTTATTCCTTTGATGTCATTATTCTGTAGGAACATGTTCCACACTCGAGTCATCCTAAGAATAAATGATCCATTTTATTTGTCCTACTCCCTTTGTATTCCACTGAAGAAGCTTACTGTGTGTGCGAAACGTTTCAACAATAAAGATACCCAACTTGCATATGTGTCTTAATCTTCAACTTGTCGGTATTTTATACCATTTTCAACAATACTCTCAGACACTGCAGCACAATGGTATCTTGGTATTCTCCATCGGGTATGTACTAGTTATGAGTAAAAAAGGGTTGGATTCCAGATAGAGCTGTCTTCTTACTTCCATTAGTGGATTCCGTCCTCTACAACGTCTTCCAGATTTTAGACTTCACCTTTGACAGTATTTAAGATTCCTTTCTCATTCTTCATCTTCACATTGTTCCAGAGCTGAACTCTTCTCCAGGCTGAGGCACTGACCACCACAATGGAAGTGAACTCATCTCTAGGCTGAGGGACTGACCACCACAATGGAAGTGAACTCATCTCCAGGCTGAGGGACTGACCACCACAATAGAACTGAACTTTTCTCCAGGCTGAGGACTGACCACCACAATGGAAGTGAACTCATCTCCAGGCTGAGGGACTGACCACCACCATAGAACTGAACTTTTCTCCTGGCTGAGGCACTGACCACCACCATGGAATTTAACTCTTCTCCAGGCTGAGGGACTGACCACCACCATAGAACTGAACTTTTCTCCAGGCTGAGGCACTGACCACCACCATCAGTGGGGACTGACGAAACTCGATCTTCTAAGGCTGATGCACTGACCACCACCATAGTGCTGAACTCTTCTCCAGGCTGAGGCACTGACCACCACCATAGTGCTGAACTCTTCTCCAGGCTGAGGCACTGACCACCACCATAGTGCTGAACTCTTCTCCAGGCTGAGGCACTGACCACCACCATGGAACTGAACCTTTCTTCTGGTGACATTCACTGTTCTCTCCGTCATTCCTGTCATTCTTGGTAACTTGCGTCACTTGCTTCATCAGTGACCATCACTGCTGCCTCTATCATGCCACTCTGAGTGACTCATTCTCACTTGGAAGATATTACATCCTATTCCTCACTAAACTCACATTCACGGAGGTCGAGTTACAGCTCCTGGCCACTCCTAGCACCTTGCATACGTTTTATCAAGCGGGACTGAACATATCGACTCCAGGCTGAAGGAATGATTACCTCAAACTCTTTCTCATGTTCCAACTTTCTCTGCATTGGACTGAAGAAGCCACTGGCGTTCGAAACGTTTCCAGAATAAAGATACCAAGACGTTGCACAAGTGTCTCACTTGTCACCTTGTGTGCTCGCCGAGATGTGTTTGCGCGGATCGAATCGCCGCTCCTGCGCTTGAATGTAATTAGCTTCTCCAAAAGTTGAGTGTCAGCTCCTGTCCCTGCCTACTAGATTGTAAACTTTGTTGTGCTTACAAGGGTAGATTCTTAGCTCCTGTCCAGCCTACTGGACTCTGTATTTTGTTGTGATTACAAGGATCGATTCGCAGCTCGTAACTCTGTTTATTAGATTGTGTACTAACAATGTTGTACTTATAACGGTCAATTCATAGCTCCTGTCCCCGCCACTGAACCAGTAACTACTCAACAACTAGCTACTCTACCGTGTCCACTCTTAGAACTGCGTATTACGCTTGCTTTATAAAAATGCGTAAAGAGTCTGGTTTCCAACTGTTTAAGCAAGATAATGTCTTCTCCGCTGCCAGGCAGTCCCCCCTCCCTCTTAAGAATTTTGAGGACTTGAGTCCTGGAGGTGGGAAGTGCAACACCTGCATTTTAAAGGAGGGGTTGGGGATATTTGCTGTTTGGAGTGACATTGAACTGTCGTATCAGGAAACACGCCCAAATGTTTCCACCCGTGCCGGGAATCGAATCACGGACCTCAAATGTGTGAGGTAAGCCCGCTACCAACCGAGCTACGGGACACTAATAGTATACTTACGTAATTTAAGTTAGAATACCTTAATTATGTCAAATAATGTAACTTATTTCTATAACAGAGTTGCATAGATGAAGTTAGATTATCTGAACGATACGATTAATGTAATTGTCTGAAGATTAGATATTAACAATAATGATTATTACTTTAAATGACGGAACTTTGTGTATTACGAGAGAATTTTTTATGCTAAGAGATGGTAATATTAAATTGTATTTGATGATGTTAGTTATGATGCTGGTGGGTAGTGAGACACTGAGGTGGTGAGGAATGTCTCCTCCTCTCTCTCGTTCTCATCTTCTCTCCTCTCCTCTCTTCTCTCTCTCTCTCTCTCTCTCTCTCTCTTTCTCTCTCTCTCTCTATCTCTCCACCTGGTGGTTGTGTTTACTCCTTCATAAACTCGCTTTAATCTGTTATTCCCCTCCCCTCCTATTCCCCCTTCCCTTTCCCTCTTCCCCCTCTCCCCCTCTACCAGGACCCACTCCCCTTCACCTCACAGTAATCCCAACACTCATTACCCTCGGTAAATCTCTCCCACCTCCTTCCTTCCCACGAATCCGCCCTCTTTTTCCCCCTATCCCTCTCCGTACCGCTATGTCTCCCTTTCTCATCCCTTCCTCTCCCTCCTCCCCTACTCCTTCCCTCCTATTATTCATTCCTGACACATTCCATCACTCCCACACTCAACTCTCTCCCTCCCACACCCCATCACTCCCTCTATTTCAAAAAATTCCATCATGTGGCCTCTACTATGCCTCTCTCCCTCTCTCTCTCTCTCTTCTCTCTCTCTCTCTCTCTCTCTCTTCTCTCTCTCTCTCTCTCTCTCTTCTCTCTCTCTCTCTCTACGGTAGTTGAGTGTAACTACCATCGTCACAATAACTATGTAACAAAGAGTTAATTACTCCTGTAAACACTGACACGAGTTGAATTACAATTTACGGGAAATATTTTTATCAAATAGACGTTCCCAGAAGTTGTTTGTAAGTTGTGTTGAGCTAATGGTGTGTGTGTGTGTGTGTGTGTGTGTGTTACTCACCTATTTGTGGTTGCAGGGGTCGAGTCTTAGCTCCTGGCCCCGCCTCTTCACCGTTGGGCGGGTCCTCTCTCCCCTGCCCCCAGAGCTTTATAAAACCCCTCGTCTTAAAACTGTGTATGGTTCCTCCCCACTAAGTCATTTTCTAGGCATTCCACTGCCTTACAACCTAGACTAAGAAATACTTCCTAATATTCCCTCCCGACTCATTTGGGTTTTCCCAACTTCCAATTGTGCCTCTTGTTTCTGTGTCCCCCCCTGGAACACCCTGTCTTTGCCACCTTGTCTTTTTCCACCAGTATTTATATGTTTTTTTCAGTCTCCCCTCCCTCCTGTCCTCCAGTGTCGTCGGGCCGTTTCCCCCTTAACTTTCTTCATAGACTTCCCCCTTTAGCTCTGAACAAAACCTTGGGGAAAAACCTTTGACTTTCTCTAGTTTCTTGACGGTTTTATCAAGTGGGGGTTTCCAAAACGGGTCTGCATACCCAGTAGGGGCCTGACATACAGGGTGTACAGTGGTCTTAAAACATTCCTTTACAAAGGTATCGGAATGCGTTCTCAGGTTTCCAGCGCCCAATGCTGCACAGTTATCTGATGAGTGTGTTTCCCGGAGACATCCGGGGTTATACTCACTCCAAAGCTTTCTCCTTGATGAGGTTTGCAGTTTTTGGGGCCCCTAGCCTATACCTGTCTTGGTCTTCTTGCCCTTCCCCATTTTCCAGATTTTTGCTTTGGCGGATTAAATTCGAGAACCCATTTGCGGGCCCGGGTGTCCATCTGTCCGGGTCTCTTTAAGTCCGCCGGGTCCTCACAATTTAATTCTCCCATTACTTCACATCATCTGCAAACGGGGACACTCAGAGTCTAACCCTTTCCCATGTTTTCACATATACCAAAAATACAGGGCCTAACCGCCCCCTTTGGGGACCCCTCGTCACAGGTGCCCACTGTGAACACATTAGTACCTGACCGTTTTCCTCCCTGCAGGTATTCTCGATCCATTGCAGTCCCCTTTCCTGTTATATGCGTTTTGATCTCTAGTTTCTGCACTAATTTTCTTGTGGGGAAACGTATCAAACCTTCTTGCAGTCCAAGAAGAAGCAATCAAAACCCACCCCTCCCTCGTGTCTACTTCTGTTTTTTTTTATCATAAAACTCCAGAAGGGTTTTGACACGGATTTGCCTTTCCCGAATCCTGCTGTTGGCATTTAATCTTGTTCCTTCCAGGGCTCCACCACCTCCTCCTGATAATCTTTTCCTAATTTTGCATACATCACGCAATACACAGGGCCCAAAATTTTGGCCTCTTTTTTTGTCTCCTTTTTTAAAAAGGGAACTACATTTCCCTCTTCCATACCTCAGGGAGTTCCCAGTTTTTCCCGGGAGTGTTTAAGATTTTGGTAAGTAGCACGCCAACATATCGCTCCCCCCCTCTAAGGCCCACGGGGAGATGTTGTCCGGGGCCCATTGCCTTTGAGGGATCGAGTCCCTTACATTTCTTCACCTCCTCCTCATCTTATTTTGTCGTCCAACACTTGTTGGGGTATTCCTTGCTGGGGTCCCCAAATCTGGTCTGTCCCCCCAGAGTTCTTCCTGTAAATACTTCCTTAAATCTCGTGTTGAGCTCCTCACATACCTCTTGATCGTTTCTTGTGATTTCCCTCCCCCTTTCTTTCCTCAGCCTTATCACCTGGTCCTTGACTGTTTGTCTTCCTCCTAATGTGGCTATACAGCAGTTTTCGGTCAGATTTGACTTTCGATGCTATGTCTTTTTTCATACTGTCGCTGGGCCCCCTCCTTATTTGTGCAACCTCGTTTCTGGCTCTTCTACTAATCTCCTTGTTTTCCTGGGTCCTATGCCCCCTGAAACCTTTTCCATTCTCTGTTGCACTTAGTTTTTGCCTCCCTACACCTTCGGGTAAACCAAGGACTCGTTTTGGTCTTCTATTATTCTGTTTCCCTTGGGAACAAAATTTTTCCTCTGCCTCCTTGCACTTTTTTGGGCCACATATTCCATCACCTCGTTTAACTGATTTTCCTACCATTTCTCTGTCCCACTAAACCTCCTGCGGGAAAAGTTTCTCATACCTGTGTAGTCCCCCCTTTTATAGTTTTGGCCTGTCCCCTTCAGTCTGTTACCTTCCTCCACTTGTAACTCTACTATATAATCAAAGCCAGAACCACGTGATCGCTAGCTCCAAGGGCCTCTCGTAAGTGATGCCCTCAATGTCTGAACTGCTCAGGGTGAACACAAGATCCAGTCTTGCTGCTCATCCTCCCCTCTCTCTCTGGTTGTGTCCCTGACATGTTGATGCATGAGGTTTTCAAGTACACATCCATCATCTTGCTCTCCAGTTTCGGGACCCCCATGTGGCTCCAGGTTTTCCCAGTCGATCTCCCGTGGTTTAAATCGCCCATTACCAGTAACTTTGCTCTGCTCGAGTGAGCTCTTCTTGCCACCTCAGCCAGTGTGTCCACCATCACCCTGTTGTTTTCTTCGTAACCCTTTCTTGCCTCCTGCAGTTCTGTGGTGGTTATACATCACTCCAATGACTACTTTATTTTCTCCGGACTGATTGTACTACAATGTAGCCTTTTCCTCCAATCATGTCCATGCCTTCCATTTCCTCAAATCCCCATCGGTGTTTTATGAGCATGCAACCCCTCCTCCCCCTCTACTCCTTCTATCTTTCCTCAGATCTGATATCCCTTTGGGGAAGATTGTGTCTGTTATTGTCTCAGCGAGTTTGTTCTGTGACTGCTATGATGTCTGGGGTTTTTTTTCCTGATTCTTTCGTTCCACTCCTCATGTTTATTCGTTATTCCATCCGCGTTTTGTGTACCAAACTTTCAGTTTCTTTCTATCATTGTGGTCATGCAAAATATTGGGGTTGGGGGGGGCGAGAGCCTTGGTGGGGGCCTATATGGGGCAGTGGTGTAGGTGGGGTTTGTGATGAGGGGGGTGGGGTCAGAATGCCCATAAGGGACAGCTGTTGGGGTGAGGTTTAGATATGGGGTTTGGTGGCAGAGGGAACAGTGAGTGGGTTGTAGTATAGGATGCTCATTGCGTTGGGAATGTCGCAGTTGGAGTTTTTTGGGTTTGGAGATTCTGTGGGGTGTTTTGCCCTTCCTCCTGTGTCTGGGTCCTGCTCATTTTTCGTCATTGCCTCTCGTTCCTCCTTGCGTCTCCTGTACCCTCTCTTCAGTGTAGTCCTTTCTTCTTGTGTTCCGTCGCGGTCGAGGTATACTTTCTGGTATCCCTGTTTGTCCCTCAGTCTTGCTTTCTCTGCAGAATCCTGGTTCAAAACTGATTCTTCCTTGAAAGTTACTCTGACGGGGCCGTATCCTTCCATTTCGCAAACCACCCAATTCTCTGAAAATTTGTCACCTGGTCATATCGCCCTCACCTATTGTTTTCATGATGCCTTCAATCATTTTTTTCCTCCTGTTTATTTCTTCAAAGTTGTCCCCCTTGGCTTCTTGGGGCCCATACACAAAAACTGACCTCGGGCCCTTTTCCTCCTCCCACTGAGTCTCCATCTGCTTCCTCTGAGGCATTTTATTTCCTTCCTTTAATTGCCTTCAGTCCCTGTCATATCTGAAACTTTTATTCTCAGTGAACTGTCTTTCATGACCACTGTCCCTTGCTACTGCAGTTGCTGTTAGAATCTCTGCATATAGCATACCTTCATTGTCTTTGGGCCTGTCATTTGATCTTAGTGTGCTCCTCGTCTTTTCCCTGGCCCCACGTGGGTCTGATAGGGCCTTCGTGTACTGCATGTCTCCGTTGTTGCTTACCGTCCCCTTGTCTGTGCCTGACATTGAATTTAGTGATGTCACATCTGAATTGTCATTTGTCTCTCTAATCTGTTTCAGGGTTTTGCAGTTTCTCTTCTAAGCACTGTATCCTAGCTTCTGCTGCTAAGACCTGTACTACCCACTCCTGCAGTCTTCAGCTATCCGCTCCTCCATTTTCTTACCAAGCTCTACTATCTTCCTTCCCCACTCTTCCTCCCTTTTTTTGGAGCTCTAACTCCCAGTCTTTCCTCCCTGGTCGTCTACCAGATCTCGGTTTTCCGCCTTTAGGGGCCACCCTTTTTTTTTTTTACCAAGACGAAGGCTAGAGGAGGAGAGGGTGCAAAGGGGGAGAGGGAAAGGTAGAAAGAGGGAGAGAGGGAAAAAAAGGGTAGAAGAGGGAGAGAGAGGAGAGAGTATGGGTGAGGGATAGACCAAGGGGGAGAGAGAAGAATGTGAGGGGGGAGAGAAAGGGTAGAGAGAGGGAGAAGGGGAGGGAGAGGGGAGGGGGAGAGAGGGGGGGAGAAAGGAGGGTGAGGGTTGGCACGAAGGAGAGACAAGGGGGAGATGGGGAGAGAGAGAGGAGGGGGAGAAAAGGTATGGGAGGAGAGAAGAGAGAAGAGGAGAGAGAAGAGAGAGAGAAGAGAGAGAAGAGAGGAGAGAGAGGGAGAGGGAGAGAGAAAGAAAGAGAGGGGGAAGGGGAGGAAAAGGCTATGAGAGAGAGAAAGCGAGAGGAGGGGGGGGGAACATAGGAGGGAGGAGGGAATGAAGGGAGAAGAAAGCTGGGGGAGGGAAAGGTTGTGGTGTGGTGTGGGTGGGTGTACCACCTCACTACTCACTAATGTGGTTGCAGGGTCGAGACTCAGCTCCGGGCCCGCCTTCACTGACGCTACTGGGTCCTCTCTTCTGCCCTGAGCTTTGTCAACCTCTTCTTAAAACATGTAGGGTTTTCCTGCCCCACTACTTCATTGCTAGCTTTTCCATTTCTGACAACTCATGACTGAAGAAAAACTCCTAACGCCCCGTACCGTCTGATCTCACTTCCGTTGTGCCCCCCTTTTCCCCTGGTCCCTTCTCGGAAAACCATCCCTTGTCCCCTTGTCTATTCCCGCAGTATCTTGATGTCGTTACATGTCCCCCCTGACCCTTCTGTCCTCCAGTGCGGCAGCCCCCGATTTCCCTTTAAACCTTTTCCCCCTCGACGACATTCCCCTAGCTCGGGGACTACCTTTGTTGCAAACCTTTGTACTTTCCAACTTCTTGAGTGCTTGACCAGGTTGGGTTTTCCAGACGGTGCTGCATCCCCAGTAGGGCCAACATCACATGTACAGGTCTTGAACATTCTTTTTAAAGGGGTATCGGAACGCATTCTCGGGTTTTGCCAGGGCCCGTATCTGCAGGGGTTTTATTTGTTGATGTGTGCCTCTGGGATGTGCCCATGTTATGGTCCCCCAAAGGGTTTTTTCTCCCGGTAAGGTCGTATCTTTGTCCACCTACCCTATACTCTGTCTGGGGTCTTTTTTTCCCCCTCCCCAATCTTCATGATTTTGCTTTTGGGCGGGATTAAATTTCGAGAAGCCATTGCTGGACCACATTCCAGCCTCTCCAGGTCTCTTTGCAGTCCTGCCTCATCCTCGTCCGATTTAATTCTTCTCATCAACTTCACGTCATCTGCGAACAGGGACACTTCAGAGTCTATTCCTTCCATCATGTCGTTCACATATATCAAAAATAGCACTGGTCCTAGAACTGCCCCCTGTGGGACCCCGCCTCGAACAGGCGCCACTGTGATACCTCTTCACGTACCATGACTCGTTGCTACCTCCCTGTCAGGTATTCCCTTATCCATTGCAGGCCCTCCCTTTTTACGTGCGCCTGATCCTCCAGCTTCTGCACAAATCTCTTTTGGGGAACTGTGTAAAAGGGCCCTTCCTGCAGTCTAGGAAAACGCAATCTACCCACCCCTCTCTCTCATGTCTTACTTCTGTTACCTTGTCATAAAACTCCAGGGGGTTTTTGTGATACAAGATTTGCCTTCCATAAAACCCATGCTGGTTTTCATTTATAATCTTGTTCCTTTCCAGTGTTCGACCACTCTCCTCCTGATAATCTTCTCCATGATTTTGCACACAATACATTCAAAGACACAGGACTGTAGTTTAGTGCCTCGTTTCTTTTTTCCTTTCTTAAATATGGGGACTACATTAGCTGTCTTCCATTTCTCAGGTAGTTGCCCAGTTTCAAGGATGTGTTGAAGATTGTGGTTAGAGGCACGCACAGCATCTCTGCTCCTTCTCTAAGGACCCAGGGGGAATTTTGTCCGTCCCATTGCCTTTGAGGTGTCAAGGTCACTTAAGAGCTTCTTCACCTCTTCCTCATTGTTCGTATGTCATCCAACACTTGTTGGTATATTCCCTCTTGATGTTCCCTTCTGTGCTGTCTTCCCACAGCCCTTCCTGTCTCTACTGTAAAAACTTCCTTAAATCTCCTGTTCAGCTCCTCACATACCTCCTGATCATTTCTTGTGAGTTCTCCACCTTCTGTCCTTAATCTGATCACCTGGCCCTTTGACTTTGTCTTCCTCCTGATGTGGCTATACAACAGTTTCGGGTCAGTCTTGATTCTCGATGCTATGTCATTTTCATACTGTCGCTGGCCTCCCTCCTTACCTTGCGTACTCATTCCTGGCTCTGCAACTGATCTCCCTATTTTCGTGTGTTCTCTGCCTTCTGTACTTTTTCCATTCTCTATTGCATTTTGTTTTTCCCTCCTTACACCGTCGGGTAAACCAGGGGCTCGTTCTGGTCTTCCCGTTGTTAATGTTGCCCTTGGGAAAAAAACCTTTCCACTCCCTCCTTGCATTTTGTTGTTACTTTATTCCATCATTTCATTTACTTTCTTTCCTGCCAGTTCTCTGTCCCACTGGACCTCCCGCAGGAAGTTCTTCAACCCTATGTAGTCCCCTCTTTTATAGTCAGGTTTTTTTTTCCCCATTCAACTCCAGTTATTCTCTCCACTTGCAGCTCTACTATGTATCAAAGCACAGAACCACGTGGTCGCTAGCTCCTAGGGACTCTCATACTTGATGTCCTAAATATCTGAGCTGCCCGGGGTGAACACAAGGTCCAATCTTGCTGGTTCATCCTTCCCTCTCACTCTGGTAGTGTCCTTAACATGTTGGTGCATGGGGTTTTTTCCAGCACCACGTCCAACATCCTGGCTCTCCATGTTTCGGGACCCCCATGTGGCCTGGTTTTCCCCAGTCAATCTCCCTGGGTTGAAATCCCCCAAAACCAGCAACTTTGCTCTGCTGGAGTGAGCTCTTCTTGCCATCTCACAAGTGTGTCCACCATTGCTCTGTGCTCTCTTCATATTCCTCTCTTGGCCTCCTGCAGTTCTGTGGTGGATTATACATCACTGCAATGACCACTTTGTGTTCCCCAGACTGAAGTGTACCTGCTATGAAGTTATCTTTCTCCCGTTCTCATCTATTCCTTCCATTTCCTCGAATTTCCATCTGTTTTTTCCTAGCAGAGCAACCCCACCTCCCCCCTGCCCCTTCTATCTTTCCTCATGATCTGGTATCCTGGTGGGAAGATTGCATCTGTTATTGTCTCTTTGAGTTTTGTTTCTGTAACTGCTATGATGTCTGGGGACTTCTCATTGATTCTTTCTTGCCATTCCTCATGTTTATTCGTTAATCCATCTGCATTTGTGTACCAAACCTTCAACTTCTGTTCTAATACTGTAACTCTGGTGCGGGGGGTGGAAACAGAGGGATCGGTGTGTGATGGTTGGTTTGGATTGTTCAGTTGCCTTGGGGGTGTCGTGGCTGTAGTCCTTCTGCAGGTGTTTCGGGGGGTGCGCTTGTCCTTCCATTTGATCCTGGATTATTCTGCTCCCCTTTTTTCTTTTCCTCCCATTTCTCCTTTCGTTTTTGAACTCCTCTTTCATTGTCTTCCTTTCGTCCTGTGTTCTGTCTGGGATCGAGGTACACACTCCGGAACTCCTGCTTCCCTCTCACCCCCTGCTTTCTCCTGCAGGATCAGGGTTTCGGGTTGATTCTGCCTTGAAAATTATTTTGAGAGGCCGATTCCTTTTCTTTGTGAACCATGCAATTCTCCGAAAATTTGCCACCTGGGTCATGCCCCCCCTCGCCTATCCCCTTTCATGATATTTTCAATCGCTTTTTTCTCCTCCTGCTTTCTTTCATCATAAGTTTCCCCTTTAGCTTCGTTTTAGCCCATAGAAAAACACGGATCTCTCCCTTTCCCACCTCCCACTGTGACTCCCATTGCATCCTCTGATGTGTTTTACCTCCTTCCCATGGAGTGTTCCTTCCTTCCCGGGCCCCTTCCCTAGTTATTGCCCCTATGCTTTCTTCGTTTATCCTTCCTGCTCACCTGCTCCTGGCCCCCACAGGTATCGTAAGGTCCCCTTGGGACATGTCCTAGTTCCTTCAATGTCTTCCAACCTCTCATTCTGTCCTATGTGCTCCCTGTCTTTGTTTTGGCCCTGTGTGGGTTTTACAGGACCTCTGCATACAGTTTTTGTTTTTCCATGCTTCCTTCAGACCTGTTTTCTGTGTTTGAGTAGCCATTGCCGATGCTTTCTTCTGTAATATCTTTGTCTCTGTGCTGTTTCAGATGTCTCAGCTCCTCTTCTAATCTCTCTATCTTTATTTCTGCTGCTGTGGGCCTGGTTCTTTTCCCCCTTCGCATTCTGGGTGCTAACCTCTCTTCCATCTTTCTTTCCAGCTCATCTAGTCTCCTTCCCCAGTCTTCCTCCCTTTTTTTGAGCTCTAACCTCCCATTCCTCCCCCCCAGATTCATCCTTGGAGCCCCTTGTCCTCATCCTGGTTAGGGGAGGGGAATAGATGGTTAGGAGAGGGGATGGATGGTTGTGGGGGAGGGGGGGGATGGTTATTGGAGGGGTAGAGCTAGTTGGGGAGGGGGTTTGATGGTTTGGGGGAGAGAGGGGGTGGATGGTTATGGAGGAGGGGGAGGATGGTTTTGAGGGAGGGAGGTAGTTAGGGGGTTAGACGGTTTGGGGAGGGGTTAGGTGGTTTGGGGGGGGGGTAGGGGCTAAGGTGAGGTGGTTAGGGGAAAGGGGGAGGGGGTTAGGGGAGGGGGGGTACGTGTTTGTGTCAAGTGTTTGTGTCAAGTGGTGAGGTGTGTACTCACCTAGTTGTACTCACCTAGTTTTAGGTTGCGGGGGTCGAGTCCGAGCTCCTGGCCCCGCCTCTTCACTGATCGCTACTAGGTCACTCTCCCTGAGCCGTGAGCTTTTATCAACCTCTGTTTAAAGCTATGTATGGGATCCTGCCTCCACTACATCGCTTTCCCCCAAATATTCCACTTACTGACTACTCTGTGGCTGAAGAAATACTTCCTAACATCCCTGTGATTCCCTCTGTGTCTTCAGCTTCCAACTGTGTCCCCTTGTTACTGTGTCCAATCTCTGGAACATCCTTCTTTGTCACCTTGTCAATTCCTCTCAGTATTTTGTATGTCGTTATCATGTCCCCCTATCTCTCCTGTCCTCCAGTGTCGTCAGGTTGATTTCCCCCTTAACCTCTCCTCGTAGAACATACCTCTTAGCTCTGGACTAGTCTTGTTGCAAACCTTTGCACTTTCTCTAGTTTCTTTACGTGCTTGGCTAGGGGTGGGTTCCAAACTGGTGCCGCATACTCCAATATGGGCCTAACGTACACGGTGTACAGGGTCCTGAATATTCCTTATTAAGATGTCGGAATACTGTTCTGAGGTTTGCTAGGCGCCCATATGCTGTGTATGTGTGCGTGTGTGTGTGTGTGTGTGTGTGTGTGTGTGTGTGTGTGTGTGTGTGTGTGTGTGTGTATGTGTGTATGTGTGTGTTTTGTGTGTGTGTGTGTGTGTGTGTGTGTGTGTGGTGTGTGTGTGTGGGGTGTGTGTATGTTGTGTGTGTGTCTGTGTGTATGTGTGTGTGTATGTGTGTGTGTGTTATGTGTGTGTGTGTGTATGTGTGTGTGTGTGTGTGTGTGTGTGTGTGTGTGTGTGTATGTGTGTGTTTTGTGTGTGTGTGTGTGTGTATGTGTGTGTGTGGTGTGTTGTGTGTGTGTGTGTGTATGTGTGTGTGTGTGTGTGTATTGTTTTGTGTATGTGTGTGTGTGTGTGGGGTGTGTGTGTTTGTGTGTGTGTTGTGTGTGTGTGTGTATGTGTGTGTGTGTGTGTGTGTGGTGTGTGTGTGTGTGTGTGGTGTGTGTGTATTTGTGTGTGTATGTGTGTGTGTGTGTGTGTGTTGTGGGGTGTGTTTTGTGTGTGGTGTGTGTGTATGTGTTGTGTGTGTGTGTGTGGTGTGTGTTGGGGGTGTATGTGAGTGTGTTGTGGGTGTGTGTTTTGTGTGTGTGTGTGTGTGTGTGTTTTGTTTTGTGTGTGTGTGTGTGTGTGGTGGGGACGATGCAGCAGCAGCTTGAAGAGCAGTTGCTGTAACTGCAGCAACAGCAATAACAGTGGTAAAAGTAGTAGCAGTAGCAGCAGCAACAGCACCAACAGTAGCAGCAGCAACAGCACCAACAGTAGCAGCAGCAACAGCACCAACAGTAGCAGCAACAATAGCAGCAGGGACAACAACAGCAGCAGCAGTACCACCAACAACAACAGCAGCACCACCAATAACAACAGCAGCAGCAACAACAACAACATCAACAACAGCAGAAGCAGCAACACCAATAACAACAACAGTAGCAGCTGCAGCAACAGCAGCAACAGCAGCAACAACAACAGTAGACAACAGAAACATCCAGACCAGATAATACCCCACCACCCAATAATCACAATAATGATTAACAAAACGCAATTATGAGGGTTACTGGCCTGATCCATCAGACTGTTGGTACCGGTCATCTGCAGCCTAATGCATGCACCACAGCCCGGCTGATCAGGAACTGGTTAGAGAAATCTGTCTAGTTTCCTCTTGAAGAGCTCCACGGATTTGTTGGTAATCCCTTTTATGCAGGACGGGAGGATGATGAAGAGTCGTGGTGCCCTCACATTCGCATACTAGGAAGATTTGGGATCGATCCCTCTAGTATTTTCCAGGTGTAGACTATGGGGTATCTTTCTCGCCTACGTTCTGAAATCTATGGTCCGAGGTCTTAGCGTCCTTACAGTGGTCCACAGCAGCTATGACCACTAACTTACTGATGTTACGCTAACCTAACCTAACCTAAACTATCTTAACCTAACTTAGCCTAACCTAAACTAACCTAACCTAACCTAAACTATCTTAACCTAACCTAACCTAACCTAACCTAAACTATCTTAACCTAACCTAACCTAACCTAACCTAACCTAAACTAACCTAACCTAACCTAAACTATCTTAACCTAACCTAACCTAAACTATCTTAACCTAACCTAACCTAACCTAAACTATCTTAACCAAAACCCAACCTAACCCCAAACTAACCTAAACTAACCTAAAACCCAACCTAAACTAATCTAAACTAACCTAACCTAACCTAACCTAAACTAACCTAAGCTAACCTAAAAATATCTTAAAACCCAACCTAACCTAACCTAAACTAACCTAACCTAACCTAACCTAAACTAACCTAACCTAGCCTTACCTAACTTAACCTAAACTAACCTAAATTAAACCTAACCCAACCTAAACTAACCTAAACTAACCTAACCTAACCTTACCTAACCTAACCTAAATAACCTAACCTAACCTAATCTAACCTTACCTAACCTAACCTAACCTAACCTAACCCAACCTAAACTATCTTAACCTAACCTAACCTAACCTAAACTAACGTAAACTAACCTAACCTAACCTAACCTAACCTAAACTAACCTAACCTAACCTTACCTAACTTAACCTAAACTAACCTAAATTAACCTAACCTAACCTAAACTAACCTAAACTAACCTAACCTAACCTAAACTAACCTAAAAATAACCTTACCTAATCTATCTTAACCTAACCCAACCTATCATAATTTAATCTAACTTAATCCAACTTTCCTAACTTAATCTACTAAGCCCTCCCCTCTTCCACCCTCCCCTCTTCCATCCTCCCCTCTTTTCTTTCACAGTTCACCTCCCCTCTCTCCCTCCCCTCTCTCCTCCCCTCTAAACCCCACTTTCCTCTCTCTCCCCCAACATTTATTGACATTTTTCTTGTTTTTTTCCCCTTCATTCTTTTTCCCCTTCTCGACCTCCACTAAATTTCCTCCTCCTACCCTTCCCCTCTCACTCACTTTATCTCTTCATTATTTACTCTCTCTTCTCTTCTCTCTCCTCCTCTCCTCCCCTCTCTCTCTTCTCTCTCCCCTCTCTCTCTCTCTCTCTCTCCTCTCTCTCTCTCTCTCTCTCACCCCTCTTCTCTCTCTCTCTCTCTCTTCTCTCTCTCTATCTCTCTCACTCTCTCACGGAAACACTTTAAAAATGGGAAAAATGGATTGAGCGAGCCACTCACTCTCTCTCTCGTTCCTCCGCTTCCTGTTTCCCTCCTTTTCCTTTCCCTTTATCTTTTTTCTTCCCTTCCCTCCCTCTTCCCTCTTATTCCTCCTTCCTTATCTTCCCTCCTTATCTTCCTTCCCTAGCTTCCCTCCTTACTTCCTTCCTTATCCTCCTTCCTTCCCTCCTTATCTTCCTTCCCTATCCTCCCCCTTTTTCTTCCTTCCTTATCCTTCCTCCTTCCCTCCTTATCTTTCTTCCCTATTTTCCCCCTTATCTTCCTTCCTTACCTCCTTCCTTCCCTCCTTACCTTCCTTCCCTTTTCCTCCCTCCTTCCCCCCCTTATCTTCCTTCCTTATCCTCCCTCCTTCTCTCCTTATCTTCCTTCCCTATCTTCCCTCCTTTATTCTGTCTTCACCTCTTCCCTCCTTCTTCCCCCCTTTCCTGTCATTCTTTCTAACTTTTCTTTTCTCTTCCTTCCTTTCTTTCTTCTCTCTTCTCTCTCTCTCTGTCTTCTCTCTCTCTCTCCTCTCGTTTCTCTCTCTCTCTCTCTCTCTCTCTCCCTTCATTGTCGCAGGAAACATTCAAACGAGAGAAATAAAGAAGAAAGAGAATGTTATTGTGGAAAATGCGAGTAATGTTATTGCCTCTCTCTCTCTCTCTCTCTCTCTCTCTCTCTCTCTCTCTCTCTCTCTCTCTCTCTCTCTCTCTCTCTCTCTCTCTCTCTCTTCTCTTCCTGTCGTCCAAGTTGTTATTCTTGTCTGTTCTCTCTTGTTGTTCTCATCTGTTGTAGTTTAAAATGTTATTCTTGCCTGTTCTCTCTTGTTCTTCTCATTCTTAGAAATCTAGAGCGCTATTCTTGCCTGTTCTCTTTTGTTTCCCACATTCGTTGTCGTCAATGACTTTGTAAATTCTTCTCTGTTCTTCCTTCCTCTTCAAGAACAGTTATTGCGACGTGTTCTCTCTTTGTTATTATCTTTTCTTGAATATTTCTGCTTTCTTAAAATCGTAGCAGACCCAAGAGTTGTTATTTGTTCACTTTTTCTCCAAGTGTTTTCCGATCTCCCTTGTTCACCGTTCTCCCGCTCTCAGTGTTCTCCGATCTCCCTTGTTCAGTGTTCTCCCCTCTCCCTTGTTCATGTTCTCCGCTCTCCCTTGTTCAGTTTTTCTCCGCTCTCCCTTGTTCAGTTTTTCTCCGCTCTTCCCTTTTTTCAGTGTTCTCCGCTCCCCTCTTGTTCAGTGTTCTCCGCTCTCCCTTTTTCAGTTTTTCTCCGCTCTCCCTTGTTTCAGTGTTCCTTCCCGCTCTCCCTTGTTCAGTGTTCTCCGCTCTCCCTTGTTCAGTGTTCGCTCTCCCTTGTTTAGTATTCTCCGCTCTCCCTTGTTCAGTGTTCTCCGCTCTCCCTTGTTCAGTGTTTCTCCGCTCTCTCTTGTTCAGTGTTCTCCGCTCCCCCTTGTTCAGTTTTTCCCCCTCCCGCTCTCCCTTGTTCAGTGTTCCTCCCGCTCTCCCTTGTTCAGTGTTCTCCCGCTCTCCCTTGTTCACTGTTCTCCGCTCTCCCTTGTTCAGTGTTCTCCGCTCTCCCTTGTTCAGTGTTCTCCGCTCTCCCTTGTTCACTGTTCTCCGCTCTCCCTTGTTCAGTGTTCTCCGCTCTCCCTTGTTCAGTGTTCTCCGCTCTCCCTTGTTCAGTGTTCTCCGCTCTCCCTTGTTCAGTGTTCTCCCGCTCTCCCTTGTTCACTTTTTCTCCGCTCTCCCTTGTTCATGTTCTCCGCTCTCCTTGTTCACTGTTCTCCCCGCTCTCCCTTGTTCAGTGTTCCCCCGCTCTCCCTTGTTCAGTGTTCTCCGCCTTCACTCTTGTTCACCAGAATGTTATTGTAGAGATTGTTACAACCTTGTTGGCAGCCCTGTCACCACTACTCTCTCTCTCTCTCTCTTCTCTCTCTCTCTCTCTCTCCCCTCTCTCTCTCTCTCTCTCTCTCTCTCTTCTCTCTCTCTCTTCTCTCTCTCTTTCTCTCTCTCTCTTTTTTTTTTTTTTTTTTTTTTTTTTTTTTTACACATGGTTTGACAAGGTTAAGGATCCCTAGGTTTATGACAAGCTATTTACAGGTTAAGGATTCCTAACTTTATTGACAAGCTAAGACTTTTAAACCTACATCAGCTCATTTTGAAAGCATTTTTATTGTTATGAGACATACAAGTAGGGAACAGGATGAAGTTGGAGCCATCTGTGGGCCAGCATTTCATTTGTTCAACTGACGTTATCTCGTTGACATCATTATGCTGTACGAATGTGTTCCATACTTCGAGTCCCTCCTGGGTATGTATGATCTCAGATGGAGTGATGTCTGGAGAAGGGTACAGCCAGAGTGAAGTTGCTGCTTTTTTTGCCCGTCTTGTGGCATAAAAGCTTGTTTCGCGCTGTCCTCGAAGTGGATCCAAGTGTGGTATTTTGACAATATTGGCCTTGTACATAACAGTAAGGCCACCCACATCCCTCCTATGTTGAAGGCTCTGCTGAAATGACAGATCCATCCAGGATGGGTCCAGGCGAGAGATGAGACGTCTTGCTCTGTTCTCTACTCTGTCAAACAGTCGCAGATGAGAGGGGGGACAGGCAAACCAAGAAAGTGGAGCATACTCAAGGTGTGAGCGTACTTGTGCCTCGTACAGGATCTTGCAACCCCTACTGTCAAACAGATGTGAGATACGGCGAAGTGCTGTAAGCTTCCTGGCTGCCTTGTTTGCAAGATTTACAACAGGTTCTTCATGGTTAGTTTGGAGTCAAATTTCACCCCAAGGATATCAACTTCTTCTCCAGGTGCCAACATCGTCCCATTCATCCTTACTACTGCACCAGCATTACCATCATGGTGCCTAGAGACGATCATCATTTGCGTTTTTCTCGGTGCAAATGTTCTTGCCATCTATTTCCCCAAGCTGATATAGCTCTCAGCTGGTAATTGATGTAGCTTAGAGCAGCTGGCATTTCTTCTTTTGGATAAGTGAATGTTAGTGTACAGTCGTCGCATATGCATGTGATTCTGGATGAGTTTGAAGAAGGTCGTTGAAGTAGACATTCCATAACAGTGGACCCAGCACACTTCCTTGTGGAACGCTTGCCCAATAGGATGTCTTGCTGATTCCTTTTCCATTGAGAACTACACTTAGAGATCTACCATGAAGGTAATCACTGAGGAGACATACGTAGAGCCTGAAAATTCCCAGTGCTTGAAGTTTTGCTAAGAGGCCCTGGTGCCACACCCGGTCGAAAGCGCCAGCAATGTCCATGCTACCACACAGCTGACTTTGGATTCATCCAGTGACTGGTGCCACTTAGTGGAGAGGTTTAACAACCAGTCAGCAGCAGAGTAACCTTTCCTGAAGCCATATTGACGATCACAAGTAGTGAGTGGTAGTCAAAGAAATCTGTCATTTGTCTTGAGATTATTGTTCTCAAGATCCTTACCAGTGATTGACAGGAGTGACACTGTCTGTAGTTGCTGATTTCTGGCTCTGCTCTTCTTTTTGTGAACAGGGACTACATTTGCCTCTTTCCATGGAGAGGGCCATTTGCACTGTACTAGGCAGTGCTGAAAGATGCGAGTTAGAGGTGCTGCTAGCTGGGCTGCACACTTCTCAACAATCTTGGGCTCAACTTGTCTGGGCCCACAGCCTTTTCTTGGTCAAGTGATTTAAGAAGGAAATGCACCTCCTCCTGCCTTATTGTCACCCCTGACAGTTTTGACACAGTTCTTGCAGCTAGCCAAGGAGGGTCCCTTGCTGGATCAGGAACTTGCATTTTGGTAGCAAAGTGTTCAGCAAAGAGGTCCGCTTTCTCTTGACTACTAGTAGAGGTGGTCCCATCCTGTCGATTTAGAGGTGGAATAAGTTCATCAGGCAGATAACCTCTCTCTCTCTCTCTCTCTCTCTCTCTCTCTCTCTCTCTCTCTCTCTCTCTCTCTCTCTCTTTCTCTCTCTCTTTTCCCTTTCTCTCTCCTTTTACACAAGGGCTTTACAAGGTTAGGTTATGTTAAGTTAGTTTAGGTTAGGTTAGATTGGGTTAAGTTAGATTAAGTTAGGTTAGGTTAGGTTTAAGTTTAGGTTCATACATTTATTATATAATAAGAGCTATTACCTACATGAGCTCTCTCTCTCTCTCTCTCCTCTCCTCTCTCTCTTTTCTCTTCTCTCTCTCCCCTCTCTCTCTCTCTCTCTCTCTCTCTCTCTCTCTCTTTCTCTGGCTCTCGAGTGGTCCCTAGTTCACTCTTATCTTCGTCTGTCTCATAAGAAACTCGATTGCCTCTCCTCTTCCTCTTCTTTATCCTCCCCCCCCCTCCTCCTCCTCCTCTTCCTCCTCCTCCTCCTCCTCCTCCTCTTCCTCCTTCTCCTCCTCCTGGCCCCAGGTGTAAGCCCCTCCTGGTCTATGTCGTTGTGAGTGAGGAATATTTATAGAGCGTCTCTATACGCTCCAGTGACAGCTGTAGGGAGAGAGGGGGAGAGAGAGAGAGAGAGAGAAAGAGAGAGAGAGAGAGAGAGAGAGGAGAGAGAGAGAGAAAAGAGAGAGAGAGAAGAGAGAGAGAGAGAGAGAGAGAGGGGAGAGAGAGAGAAAGAAGAGAGAGAAGAGAGAGAGAGAGAGAGAGAGAGAGAGAGAGAGAGAGAGAGAGAGAGAGAGAGAGAGAGAGAGAGAGAGAGAGAGAGAGAGAGAAAGAGAGAGAGAGAGAGAAAGAGAGAGAGAGAAATCTACATATTTTTGAAAAGTGTTGTGTCATAGCTCTTGGCTCGCCCTAACTTCCTAGGGTTTCATCTTCGTTCTTTGCTTATTCTGCCTATTTCATTCTTTGAGTATTTTGTACGTCGTAATCACGTCTCCCCCTGGTCCTCATCTCTTCTACTCTTGTATCTCAAGTCTCTTCTTATTGTCTCTTCTCCCTCAGTTCCGGCAGCAGTCTTATGGGGGACCTTTGAATCGTCTCAAGTTTCTGTTTGTGCTTGATCAGTGTGTGTGTGTGTGTGTGTGTTACTCACCTAGTTGAGGTTGCAGGGGTCGAGTCCGAGCTCCTGGCCCCGCCTCTTCACTGGTCGCTACTAGGTCACTCTCTCTGAACCGTGAGCTTTATCATACCTCTGCTTAAAGCTATGATGGATCCTGCCTCCCATACATCGCTTCCCAAACTATTCCACTTCCTGACTACTCTGTGGCTGAAGAAATACTTCCTAACATCCCTGTGATTCATCTGTGTCTTCAACTTCCAACTGTGTCCCCTTGTTACTGTGGCCCATCTCTGGAACATCCTGTCTTTGTCCACCTTGTCAATTCCTCTCAGTATTTTGTATGTCGTTTTTCATGTCCTCCCTATCTCTCCTGTCCTCCAGTGTCGTCAGGTTGATTTCCCTTAACCTCTCCTCGTAGGACATACCCCCCTTTGCTCTGGGACTAGTCTTGTTGCAAACCTTTACACTTTCTCTAGTTTCTTTACGTACTTGGCTAGGTGTGGGTTCCAAACTGGTGCCCCATACTCCAATATGGGCCTAACGTACACGGTGTACAGGGTCCTGAACGATTCCTTATTAAGATGTCGGAATGCTGTTCTGAGGTTTGCTAGGCGCCCATATGCTGCAGCCGTTATTTGGTTGATGTGCGCTTCAGGAGATGTGCCTGGTGTTATACTCACCCCAAGATCTTTTTCCTTGAGTGAGGTTTGTAGTCTCTGACCCCCTAGACTGTACTCCGTCTGCGGTTTTCTTTGCCTTTCCTCAATCTTCATGACTTTGCACTTAGTGGGGTTGAACTCCAGGAGCCAATTGCTGGACCAGGTCTGCAGCCTGTCCAGATTCCTTTGTAGTTCTGCCTGGTCTTCGATTGAATGAATTCTTCTCATCAACTTCACGTCATCTGTAAACAGGGACATTTCGGAGTCTATTCCTTCCGTTCATGTCGTTCACAATACCCAGAACAGCATGGTCCTAGGATACTGTCCCTGCGGGACCACGCGGGTCACAGGTGCCACTCTGACCCTCGCCCGTACCATGACTCGCTGCTGTCTTCCTGACAAAGTATTCCTGATCCATTGTAGTGCCTTCCCTGTTATCCCTGGCTTGGTTCCTCAGTTTTTGCACTATCTCTCTGTGTGGAACTGTGTCAAACGCTTCTTGCAAGCTCCAAGAAAATGCCAATCCCCCACCCCTCTTCCTTTGTTTAATGCCTGTCCACCATTGTCATAGAAATCCAGCTAGTTTTTCGACACAGGATTTCCCGTCCCTGAAACATGCTGGCTTGCTGTGATGAGATTCATTCCTTTCTAGGTGTTCCACCACTCTTATCCTGATAATCTTCTCCATGATTTTGCATACTATTTTCATGTCAGTGACACAACTGGTCTGTAGTTTAATGCTTCTTGGTCTGTTCTCCTTTTTTAATGATTGGGAATTACATTTGCTGTCTTCCATGCCTAAGGCAATCTCCTGTTTCCGATAGATGTATTGAATATTGTTGTTAGGGGTTCACCATAGCGCCTCTGCTCCCTATCTCAATACCCATGGGGAGATGTTATCTGGCCCCATTGCCTTTTGAATGTATCTAGCTCACTCAGAAGCTCTTCACTTCTTCCTCGGTTGTGTTGCACTGTGTCCAGCACTTGGTGGTGTGCCCCACCTCTCCGTTCTTTCTGGAGTCCCTTTCTGACTCCTCTGTGAACAACTTCTTTGAATCTATGTTGAGTTCTTCACATACTTCCCGGTCATTTCCTGTTGTCTCTCCTCCTTCCTATCTTAGCCTGATTATCCTGGTTCTTGCACTGTGTTTTCTCCTGATGTGGCATGTTTACAACAGTTTCGGTAGATTTGGCTTTCGCTGCTATGTCATTTTAATATTGTCTTTGGGCCTCCCTTCTTATCTTGTGCATATTCATTTCTGGCTCTACGACTGTTCTCCTTATTCTCCTGGGTCCTTAGGCCTTCTATATTTCTTCCATCCTAGCCAACACTTGGTTTTTGCCTCCCTGCACTTTGGTAAACCATGGGTCATCCTGGCTTTTTCATTACTCGTTACCCTTGGGTACCAAACCTCTCCTCAGCCTCCTTGCATTTTATTGCTACATATTCCATTATCTCATTAACTGTGTGGTGTGTGTGTGTTGTTGTGTGTGAGTGTGTGTGTGTGTGTGTGTTATGTGTATGTGTGTGTGTGTGTGTGTGTGTGTGTGTGTGTGTGTGTGTGTGTGTGTGTGTGTGTGTGTGTGTGTGTGTGTGTGTGTATGTGATATACCAGTGTATTTCCCACGTTTACTCACAGTAAACATACAACATCCTGTAGTCAAGATACAAAACTCAACAAAACATTACACATGATTTGATATGATACAAACCACCAACACACACACACACACACAACACACACACACACACAACACACCACACACACACACACACACACACCACACACACACACAACACATACACACCATCCCTTGGTAACTTCTTACAGACAGCGAGTATAAAACATACAAAGATATACAGACCAGCTGTCTAATCTTCTACCGTCGTATACACTGTCTACTATCACTTGTTTTATAACGACACACTGTCTGTAACAGAGATCTGTAATTCTCTCTCTCCTTCTCTCTCCTCTCTCTCTCTCTCTCTTCTCTCTCTCTATTCTCTCTCTCTCTCTTCTCTGCAATGACCATCACCAATTATGTTCACCTATGTGACTGTCTATAATATTTTAGGTTATTGATGGGGAAAATGTATTAGTTCGTGAACGAAAAGTCCGGACCAAGTCGGACGAAACGTTCGTCATGAATTTCTTTCTCCTATATGCGGGTTATGTGTATTTAATATCTTAGTTACCCCTGACAGCGAGTATCTGTAGGGCCCCTGCTCAGAGAAGATGGATCCTACACAGATGACAACAAAGAAATGTGTGAGATGCTGAAATCTCAATATGACTGTGTTCACCGAGCCACTAATCAGTCTAAACATAGACAACCCAAATAATTTTTTCATGAATGAGCCTCAAAACCCTGCCAATGTATGCCAAATTTCTAACATAATACTAACTCCTATGACTTTGAGAAAACAATCGACGGACATACCATGCACTCAGCCCCGGGCCCAGACTCGTGGAACTCCGTGTTCATTGAGAACTGCAAGAGACCCCTCTGACGGGCCCTAAGTATGCTATGGAGAAGGAGCTTAGACACAGGTGAGATTCCACAGTCACTAAAACAACGGATATAGTCCCACCCGATAAAGGTGGCAGCAAAGCAATAGCTAAGAACTATAGACCAACAGCTAAGAACGTCCCACATCACAAAAATCTTTGAAAGAGCCTCTAAGAAAACAGGATAGGCAACCCTGGACTCCCAACAAACTGCACAATCAGGGCTCATAGGTCTCAGAGCTGGTTTTCCCCGGTCTCGGCAACTACTGGAACCACTATGTTATGGTCTTAGATGCACTGGAAAACAAACAGAATGCAGATGTAGTATACACAAATTTTGCAAAAGCCTTTGACAAGTGCGATCATGGTGTAATAGCACACAAAATGCGTGCTAAAGGAATAACTGGCAAAGTAGGCAGATGGACCTTCACTTTCTACCAATCAAACAAAAGTTTAGTGGTACAACAGAGTTAATCGGAAGCTGCCATTAGTGGAAGGTGCTCTGTTCCACAAGGGAACAGTACTCGTCCCCTATCCTGTACTTTCATTCTCATATCTGCATAGACAGAGATGTAAACCCATTGGCACTCCATCATCCTTAGCAGACGATACTAGGATCTGCATGAGAGTGTCAGCCACTGAGGACACGGAAAATCTCCAAGAAGATATAAACCTTTTCTAATGGGCGACGAAGAGCAATATAATGCTCGATGAAAACAAATTCCAACTACTTCGTTACCGAAATCTGTAGGAAAATAATAACTAGGGCTAGCTATACTACAAACTCTAATCACACAATAGAGCGGAAAAGTAATGTGAAGGACCTGGGTTTGGTAATGTGCGAAGACCTCACCTTCAAGGACCACAACAATGCCACTATCACATCTGCGAGGAAACTGATAGGATGGATAATGAGAACATTCAAGACAAGAGATGCTAAGCCAATGATGATCCTTTTTAAAGTTCATTATTCTCTCTAGGCTGGAATACTGACTGTACATTAACATCTCCATTCAAGGCAGGTGAATTGCAGAGTAGAGAATGTACAGTGAACTTTTACTGCTCGTAAAAGTTCCATCAAACACCTTAACTACTGGGGGAGTGCCTGGAAGCATTGATTGTACTCACTGGAGCGACAGGCCGAGAGTAGATTTATCTCATCTACACTTGAGATTTTGAGGGATGGTTCTAATCTTCACACAGAATCACTCCCTACGAAGCAAAAAGGATGGCAGCGAATTGCAAATACTCACTGAAAAAGTAGGGGTGTCACTGGTACACAAGAAGGAAACACAATAAAGTTGTCCGGGGCCCAGATTGTTCAACAGCATCCACCAACCATAAGGGTCATATCAACAGACCTCTGGTTTGCCTTCAAGAGGGAGTGGACAGATACCTAAGTCGGTGCCGGATCAGCAGGGCTGTGGTTCGTACGTTGGGCTCTACGTGCGGCCAGCAGTAATTAAGCCTCGTTGATCAGGCTGATTCCTCCGGGAGGCCTGTCGTGTGGGAGGGCGCGGCGCGTTGATCCCCGGGGATGCCCTCCAGGTAGATGTTATCATCTAATATCTAGACAACAGTGCCTGTTTGACAACCAGTGCATATCAGCACTACCTGACAACCAGTGCCTGTAAGCACTATCCTGACAGCCAGTGTCTGTAAGCACTACCTGACAGCCAGTATCTGCAAGCACTACCCGACAGCCAACGCTAGTATAGAATACCTGACAGCAGTATACTGTAAGCACTCCCTCGATAGCAGTGCTGTAAGCACTATCCTTGACAGCAGTGCCTGTAAGCATTACATGACAGCCAGTGCCTTGTAAGAACTACCTGATAATCAGTGTTGTAATTTAGGCACTATCCTGATAACTACGTGCCTTAAGCACTATCCTGACGCCTTGTGCCTGTAAGCACTTATCCTGACAGCAATGTTTGGAAAGCACTAGCTGACAGCAGATGCCAGTAAACACTAATGACAGCAGGTGCCTTAACACTACCTGACAGCCAGGTGCTGTACAGGACTATCCTGATAGCCAGTGAATGTAATGTACTACCTGACAGCCATGCTTAATAAGCACTTAGCTGACAGACAGTATTATAAGCATCCTGAACCAGTAAATGTTTTGTAAGCACCTGCTGACAGCAGTGTCTGTAAGCATACTGACCAGCCAGTGAATGTAAGGGCTGTCTGTGACAGCCACGTGAGTTAAAAGGTTTGACTTCTCATGTATATAAAAGGGATCTGTACAACAAAAGAGTATGCCTCTCTCTCTGTATTTCCCAAACGATGCTGCAACAGTAAAGGAAATATGTTGGTTGAACTGCATGGGAAAGTTGGGTTATTGAAGAGAGAGGAAAGAGAGAGAGAGAGAAGAGAGAGAGAATGAGAGCGGAAGAGAGAGAGAGAGAGAGGAGAGAGAGAGAGAACTGAGATGAGAGTGAGAGAGAGGAAAAATATGCTCTTTTATCCTATGAACTGCCACCTTATCACTTATCCAGCCACGCTAGGCTCTCTCTCTCTCTTCTCTCTCTTCTTTTTTCCTCTCTCTCTCTCTCTCTCTCTCTCTCTCTCTCTCTCTTTCTCTCCTCCTCCTCCTTTCACACTGCCTCCTCCATCACACCTCCCCCTCACAATCTTGCTAATATCTCCAGAAGACTTACTCCATCTCCCCCTCCTCCATCGCCCCTCTGGGAGGCCTCGCACTCCTACTCCCTCTCCTGAAAGAGGTTCAACACCACCCCACCCACCGCCCCACAACCTCCCTTCCTCAGCACTCAGAGAACATTGCCACCCATCCACCCACCCACCAACACCCCATCCAACACTTCAGAGAATGCCCAAACCCAGTACCTCATGCATCAGCCTTACGACCCATCCACCAAAAACCCACCCCCACCCCACCACCTATCAACCTCACCATATCACCCACCCACTCCACCACACACACACGAACCACAGCACACTACAGGTATACTGAAAGCAGATATCTTAACCCACCCGTCTTACTTAACCCGCGGCTTTCACAAACCACCGCCACTAACACAACACATTCTGACCTTCATACTAAAAACACAACACCATTCCTGACCTCATACTAACCATCCACACATTCCTATCGTCCTACTAACACACAACACTTCTACCTTCATACTAACACACAACACATCTGACCTTCATACTAACACACAACACATTCCTGACCTTCATACTAACACACAACACATTCCTGACCATTCATAATAACACACAACACCATTCCTGCCCTTCATACTAACACACAACACATTCCTGACCTCATACTAACACACAACACATCCTTGACCTTCATACTAACACACAAACAATTCCTGACCTTCATTACTAACACACAAACATCTCTGACATTCCCACTAACACAACACATTCCTGACCTTCTACTAAACACACAACACATTCCTGGACCTTCCTACTAACACACAACACATCTCTGAACTTCCCACTTAACACACAACATTTTCCTGACCTTCCTACTAAACACACAAACACATTCCTGACCTTCATTTCTAACACACAACACATACTCTGACCTTCACACTAACACAACACAGTCCTGACCTTCCTACTCACACACAAACCTTCGCTGACCTTCCTACTAACACACAAAATTCCTGACCTTCCTACTAAACCCACACAAACACCATTCCTGAGACCTACCCACTAACCACACAACACACATTCCTGACCTTCCCCACTAACACCAACAAATTCCTGACCTTCACTAAACACACAACAACATTCAGACCTTACCCACTAACCCACAACAAATTCCTGACTTCCCACTAAACACAACACATTCTGACTTCCACTACACAAACACATTCCTGACTTCCCACTAAACACACAAACCACATTCCTCTGCCCTTCCCACTAACACACAACACATTTCTCTGACCTTCCCACTAACACCACAAACACAATAAATGAGCTTCCCCACTAACACACAACACATCTCTGACCTTCCCACTAATACACAACACATTTCTGACCTCTCCTACTAAACACACAAACACATTTCTGACGTTCCCACTAACACAACACATTTCTGACTTCCACTAACACACAAACACAATTTTCTGACCTTCCCACTAAAAATAACACAACACATTTCTGACCTTTCCCACTAACACACAACACATTTCTGACCTTCCCACTAACACACAACACATTTCTGACCTTCCCACTAACACACAACACATTTCTGACCTTTCCCACTAAACACACAACACATTCCTGACCTTCCCACTAACACACAACACATCTCTGACCTTCCCACTAACACACAACACATTCCTGACCTTCCCACTAACACACAACACATTTCTGACCTGGATGAAACGTCTCGTCAGACACCCGGGACTGGTACAAGTGTAGAAAAGTGACAAGTTGAAGACTGAGACACTTTTGCCAGCCAGTGGTTTTTTCAGTCCAATATAGAGAAGAACGGTGGGAGATGAGGAGTCTGCGGAGATCAGTCCCACAGCTTCACTCCCTCACCTCCCTCCCTCTCCCTTACCCATCTATCACCCCTCACCCCTCCCTCTCCCATCTATCACCCTCATCCCCCTCTCTCACTCCCTCTCTCTAATCACCCCTCACCCCACCCTCACCTCTCTCTCCCACTATCTATCGCACCCCTTCACCCCTTTGTCCCCTCCCGCTTGCGGCCAGGAAAGTACTTAAAGCGTGCAGGGACGCACGACGCGGTCGATGCAAAAAAACGAGCCCGCATGCCGGGTTTCCGCAGGGAGCGATTTCTGTGATGATGAGAGAAGAGAGAGAAGGATAGAGAGAGAGGTTAGAGAGAGAGAGGAGGATGAGATGGAGAGAGAGAGAGAGAGAGAAGAGATAGGATAGAGAGAGAGAGAGAGAGGAGAGAGAGAGAGAGATGATGACGAGTGAGGAGGAGAGATGACGATGAGAGAGAGAGAGAGGAAGATGAAGACGAGAGAGAGAGAGAGAGAGATTGTAAATAAAGTTGGAACCCCAAACTAACCTTAACCTTTGTAAAGGGAGATAAATACTGATAGAAAGAGATAACAGATAGAGATAGATAGATAGACAGAGATAAATAACTAGCAGCTAGATAGATAGATAGATAGATAGATTGATTAGATAGATAGATAGATAGATAGATAATAAAGAGAGACCGAGAGAGGAGAGAGAGAGAAGGAGAAACGCACGCAAAAGAATCGAAGAGTGAAAGAGAAAGAAAGAATAAGGCCAGATTCATGTGGAAAAGAAAGTAGAAAGCTGTGTAAGGTACAACGTAAGAGAGATGAATAAGAGATATGAGAACAAGGGTTAACAAAAATATATACCCACCCATAAATATATATTATTGTCCCCCCCCCCCCCCCCCCCCCATGGGTAGTAGAAAGAAATGATAATAAAATAAGGCAATAGAAAAGAAAGGATGATACTAGGGAGCAACGATGAGAGGAAATAGGAAGATAAAAGAAGAACAGACCTGAAGGAAGAGAGAGAACAGAGGGGAAATGGGAAGTTAAGGAAGGGACCGCTAGAAAGAGTAAAGGAGAAATGAGAGAGACAAGAAAGGATGAACAGAAGATAAATTATAAGGAATCGAGATGGCAAGAAGAAGACAAAGATTAGAAATGTGGAGGAAAACTATAATTAGAGATTGAAAAGAGGGTGGGCATCAGTGAGATAGATAAGAGGAGGAAGAAGAGGAGAGAAAGGAAGAAGAAAAGAGAAATATTAGAAGGAAAGGAATTAGAGAAGAGAAAGAAAGAAAAAAGAGAAGCATTCATTGAAGAAAAAAAAGTTTAGAAAGTACTTAGAAGTATTACGAAAAATGAAGGGAAGGAGAGAAGAGAAAGGAAAGAGGAGATAAAAACTCAAAGATAACAAGAAAGAAATCAAGAAGGAAGGGGGGGGAAACCGAAGAAAAAATCAATCCAGAATAGAAGAGAAAGCACGAAAAATAAAGTAGATCAAGAAAACAATAATAAAGCAAGAAGAGGAAGAGGAAAGCAAGGACAGAGGAAGGAAAAGCAAGAAGAGGAAGAGAAAG
Source organism: Cherax quadricarinatus (assembly GCF_026875155.1). Classification (NCBI taxonomy): domain Eukaryota; kingdom Metazoa; phylum Arthropoda; class Malacostraca; order Decapoda; family Parastacidae; genus Cherax; species Cherax quadricarinatus. Next base: position 25,814,915 of record NC_069472.1, read on the forward strand.
GCAAGAAGAGGAAAGGAGAAAGCAAGGAAGAGAAGAGAAAACAAGAGAGTAGAGAAATCAAGGAAGAGGACAGAGAAAGCAAATGAAGAGGAGAGAGAAAGCAAGCAAGAGGAAGAGGAAGTAAGAAGAGGAAAAAGAAAGCAGGAAGAGGAAGAGTAAGCAAGAAGAGAAAGAGAAAGCAAGAAGAGGAAGAGAAGGCAAGAAGAGGAAGAGAAAGAGAAAGCAAGAAGAGGAAGAGAAAGCCAAGAAGAAGAAGAGAAAGCAAGAAGAGGAAGAGAAAAGCAAGAAAATGAAAGAGGAAGCAAGAAGAGGAAGAGGAAAGCAAGGAAAGAGGAAGAGAAAGCAGAGGAGTGGAAGAGAAAGCAAGAAGAGGAAACAGAGAAAGCAAGAGAGAAGAGAAAGCAAAAGAAGAGGAAGAGAAAGCAAGTAAGAGAAGAGAAAGCAAGAAGAGGAAGAGAAAGCAAGAAGAGGAAGGAGAAGCAAGAAGAGGAAGAGAAATAAGAAGAGGAAGATAAAGCAATGAAGAGGAAGAGAAGGAAGAACAAGAATAGGAAGAGAAAGCAAGAAGAGGAAGAGAAAAGCAAGAAGAGGAAAGAGAAAGCAAGAAGAGGAAGAGAAAGCAAGAGAGGAAGAGAAAGCAAGAAGAAGGAAGAGAAAAAAAGAGAAGAGGAAGAGAAAGCAAAAGAGGAAGAGAGAAGAGGAAGAGAGCAGAAGAGGAAGAGAAAGCAAGAAGAGGAAGAGAAAGCAAGAAGAAGAAAGAGAAGAGAAAGAAGAGAGGAAGAGAAAGCAAGAAGAGGAAGAGAAAGCAAGAAGAGGAAGAGAAAGCAAGAAGAGGAAAAAGAAAGCAAGAAGAGGAAGCAAGAAGAGGAAGAGAAAGCAAGAAGAGGAAGAGAAAGCAAGAAGAGGAAGAGAAAGCAAGAAGAGGAAGAGAAAGCAAGAAGAGGAAGAGAAAGTAAGAAGAGGAAGAGAAGAGCAGAAGAGGAAGATAAAGTAAGAAGAGGAAGAGAAAGCAAGAAGAGGAAGAGAAAGTAAGAAGAGGAAGAGAAAGCAAGAAGAGGAAGAGAAAGTAAGAAGAGGAAGAGAAAGCATAAAGACTATTACCTCAACCTGTCACAAACTTGTCGGGGATTTAAAAAAAAATCGTATTTATTCGTAAATGTGAGCTAACTCTACCGAAAATTTATTTAATCTTCGTTTTTAATTTCACTAATGGAATACGGAAGCTGGAGAGAGATAGATAGAGAAAGAGAAAGAAAGAGAGAGAGAGAGAGAGAGTAGAGAGGAGAGAGAGAGAGAAGAGAGGAGAGAGAGAGAGAGAGAGAGGAGAGAGAAGAGAGAGAGAGAGAGAGAGAGAGTAATAGCTTGTCAATAAAGCTAGGATCCTTAACCTTGTCAAACCCTGTGTAAAGAGAGAGAGAGGAGAGAGAGAGAGAGAGAGAGAGAGAGAGAGAGAGAGAGGAGAGAGAGAAGAGAGAGAGAGAGAGAGAGAGAAACGAAAGAAGAGGAGGAGGAAGAGAAGAGAGAGAGAGAGTGAAGAGAAGAGAGAGTAGAGAGAGACGAGAGAGAACTGAGAGACAGAGAGAGAGAGAGAGTAGAAAGAGTGAGAAGACGTGTGAGAGAGAGAAGACGAGAGAGACAGAGAAGAGAGAGATGAGAGAGGAGAGAGGAAGAGAGAAAAGAGAGAGAGAGAGAGAGAGTTACGCTGAGAGTTACCTGGAGAGAGTTCGGGGTCAACGCCCGCGGCCGGTCTGTGACCAGGCCTCTGGTGGATCAGCGCCTGATTAACCAGGCGTTGCTGCTGGCTGCACGCAAACAACGTACGAGCAACAGCCGGCTGATCAGGAACTGACTTTAGGTGCTTGTCCAGTGCCAGCTTGAAGACTGCCAAAGGGGGTTTTTGGTAACCCCCCTTTTGTGTGCTGGGAGGCAGTTGGAAAATTTTCGGGCCCCTGAAAACTTATTTTTTGGGATCCCTTTAAAAGGCTTTGACACCCAAAAAAAAAAAACAGCGAATCCGCGAAATTTTTTGAAAATGCGGGTGAAAAAAAAACTGTTAAAAAAGTGAAAAATCCCGGGAAATTAAATTTGTAAAAAATCTGTAAAAAACTGTGGAAAATTTTGTTTGAAAAACTTTTTAAACTTATTAAAAAATCTTTTAAAAAACCGGGCGAATTTAAACCCTTTTTAAAAAAACCCAGAAAAATTTTCCAAAAGTCTTTGAAAGTTTAAGGGAAAAAATTTTTTTTAAGCCCTTTAAAAACCCTAAAAAAAAACTAGAAACTCTGAAAAATTTCAGAAAACCGTAAAAGCTTTGAAAAACCCCCCAAAAAAAAAAAAAAATTTTTTAAATTTCCCTGAAAATCCCCTTTAAAATTTCCTGAAAATATTTGAAAATCCGTTAAAATCAGGAGAAACCATGAAAAATCTAAAGAAAAACAAAACGGGGAAAGGAAGACACAACTCCGTAATTTAAACATAATAAAAAACCGTAGACAAAGGGAAAAAAAGACGGAACTAAAGGATTTAAACACGATAATGTGTTGAGTTTTTTTGAAACTTTAAACCCTTTTTATCCCCGGTATAGTGAGAACGTTGACCCCCTGTGTTTTGTGTACTGTGACTGTGTCTTTGTACTGTGTTTTACCCGTGTACGGGGTAAATGTTTTCTGGGTACGGTTTTTTTCGGGGTACGGGTTTTACTGTGTCTGTTACTGGGGTGTAAATGTTTTACTGTGTCTGGGTACTGTGTACTGTGGTAATGTTTTACTGGTGTTTTTGTGTACTGTGTGTATACTTTGTACTGTGTAATTTCTGGTAAATGGTGTTACTGTTGTTTTGTGTTTCTGGTCTGGTACTTTTTGTCCCTTTTATACTGTTACTGTTGTACTGTGTATGTGTTTTATACGGGGTGAAATGTGTATACTGTTTTAAAGGGGGGGATTTGTTGTGTACTTGGGACTGTTTTTGTGTATTTCTTTTAAATGGTTAAATTTTAAATGTGTTTTATTCGGGGTTTACTGTGTAAATGTTTCTGTGTTTACTTGGTGTAATGGTAAGTGCAAAATGTGTGTTACTGTGTGTTGTGTACTGTGTCTGTGTATACTGTGTTTTTACTTGTTTCCGTGTCCCGGGTATACGTTTAAATGTGTCTGTGTATACTGTGTGTACGGGGTATGTGGTAAACTGTGTGTTTCTGATTACTGGCAAATGTGTGTTTACTGTGTTTTTACTGGTTTTAAATGTGTCGTGTATTCTGGTTTTACTGTGTAATGTGTTGGTATAAAAGTTGTCTGTGTTTTGTGTCTGTGTTTTTGTGTGTACGTGTTTCTGTTTGGGGTAAACTGTGTGTAAATGTGTACTTTTGGGTTACTGTGTACCCTTTTTTCTACTTTTGTTTAAATGGTAAATGTGTCTAATGGTATACTTGGGGGTGTACTGTGTACTGTGTCCCACTTTTTGGGGGTAAATGTGTCACTGTGTGAATGTGGGGACTGTGTGTTTTCTCTGTATACTGGTTTATACGTGTGTACTGTTGTTATCTGTGTGTACTGTGTAAATATGTCTGTGTATACTGTGTTACTGGTTTTTATGTGTACTGTGGCTGTGTATACTGTTTGTACTGTGTAAATGGCTACTGTTTTATACTGGTATACTGTGTTACGGTACTGTGTTTTACTGGGGTTTTACTGTGTACGGTACGTGTCTGTGTATTTCTGTGTGTACTGTGTATGGTTAAAATGTGTATACGTGTATACTGTGTGTACTGTGTATGTGGTACTGTGTGTAAAATGTGTACGTGTACTTGTATACTTGGCAAATGTGTGGGACTTGTTTACTGTGTCTACTGTGGTACTGTGTTTCCCGTTCTACTGTGTGTACTCTGTATACTGTGTGTACTGTGTGTACTGTGTGTAAATGTGTCTACTGTGGTTTCTGTACCCCTGTGTGTACTGTGTTTACTGTGTTTTTAAATGTGTGTATCTGATACTGGTGTACTCTGTAAAACGTGGTACTGTGTGTACTGTGTGTACTGTGTCTACTGTGGGTTCTGTGTTTACTGGTCCCACTGGTGTTCTCTGTTTTCTGTGTGTACTGTGTGTACAGTGTTTTCCCCGTTTTACTGTGTGTACGTTGTACTGTGTCTACTGTGTCTACGTGGTCTGTTTTTTAATGGTACACTGTGCTACTGTTTGTATTGTGTTACTGTGGTTTCCCGTGTACTGTGTATACGTTTTTTACTGTGTTTTTTGTGTATACTGTGTACTTTTTTGTGGGGACTGCGGTATTTCTGTGTATACGTGTTTTACTTTTGTATGTGTGGGACTGGTTTTTCTGTGTTTAAATGTTTAATGTGTTTTTACTGTGTACGGGGGTTTTACTGTGTTTACTTGTGTGACGTGTCTACTTGGGATACTGTGTAAAACTGTTTGTACTGGAAAAAGTTTGTTTTCTTTTGTAACTGTGTGTATACGTGTGTACTGTGCATACCCATGTTACTGTGGGGTACTGTGAAACTAAAGTGTACTGTGTGACCTGTGTATAAGTGTTTTACTGTGTGTACTTGTTTATACTGTGTGTACTGTGTGACTGTGTTTTACTTTTGTATGTGGGGTTTCTTGTTTTCCCATGTGTAAATGTGTGACCGGTTTTTAAAATATGGCACTGTTTTGCACTGTGTATACTGTGGGGTATGTGTTAAAAAAAAGTTCAATGTGTTAATTTGGGTATACTGTGTGTACTGTGTATACTAAGTGCACGGGGTGTACGTTATACTGTGTGTATACTTGTTAAAGGGATACTAAGTTTCACGTGGTCTGGTTTTAACGGGGTGTATACTGTTTTTGTACTGGGGTTTCTGTGTATATGTGTGCAAAGTGTGTACTGTATATAAATGTGTGTACGTGTATTTCTATGTGTACTGTTTTGTATGTTTTTTTACTGGGTTTTATGCGTTATTATGGGTATCCCGTTTTTACCCTGTATCACATGCATTCTTGTTTCCCCTGTTTACGTGTGTATTTTTTCCCTATGTGTCTGTATCCCTGTGGTTCTCTTTAAAGGGATTATTACATGTCTTAAGATGTAATTGTAAGCAAGTAATGTGTGTACACATGCGTTGTGATGCACGCAAGTAATGTGTGAAACCCATGGTATGGATGACGAAGTACATGTTGTAACATGGTAGGACTGCAGCAAGTACTGTTGAACACTGCTATGTGACGCACGAAAGGACATGTGTGTCCCCATCAATGTGATACGCAAAGTGTGACTAGCAAAGAAAGCATGATCGGGCTCTCCGGGCCCTTTTTACAGGCCTATGATTTTTTTGCCCAAATTGAGGTAAATTCACTGCTGCAAAAAAATCAAGGGGGAAAAAAATCAGTGATCTTCAATAACCAAAACACCTAAAAAAAAAAAAAAAACCCGGGAAAGTGATGAAAGAACAAAAAAAAAAAAAACAGGGGGGGGGGAGTTGAAAGATAGCTCTAGGCCTTCCATGTTGCAATCACATATCATCAGACTTGCAATGTTGCAGGAAAGGAAAAAAACCCGAACTTTTTTATTCGGTTTTTCTCTTTATTGCAACATGCAGGTTCTGATGATGTATTAATTGAACACAAAAGGCCCTTTCAGCTATCTTAACTCCCCTCCCCCCCCGGGGTTGTTTTTGGAAGTGAATATAATTTCCCTATGCAAAATAAAACTATTTTGTTACCAAACCCAAAATAAAAAAATTTGAAAGAAATAATAGAAATATTAGCGATTTAGATGAAGTGTAACAAAACCATCCCCGGGGGGGGAAGAACTCGCGATCGGAGTTCAAAACCCCGACCGCAAGACTCTCTGACCCGGGTTTTTAACCCCCGACGGGGTTTGGTTTTTTTGCAATCGTTTCTTTACGATTTTTGGTCAAAAGTTGTTTTTTTTATTATAAGGAATTATTTTCCTTGTTATGATTTTTCGTCGTGTGGATGTAAATAGCTTTAAAAGTTCCAGGGGATGGTAAGCGTTGAAGTTCTTCTGTGGAGGTGATAGCTTGAATTATCATGTGATTGAAGCGTTGAAGTTCGTCAGTGTGGAGGGTGATAGCGTTGAATTTCTCAGTGGGGGGGTGATAGCGTTAAAGTTCGTCAGTGTGGGGTGATAGCTTTGAGTTCACGGGGGAGGGTGATAGCGTTGAAGTTGCAGTGTGGATGGTGATACGTTGACGTTCTCAGTGGGGTGGTGATGCGTTGAAGTTCGTCAGTGGGATGGTGATACGTTGAAGTTCATCATGTGGATGGTGTAGCGTTGAAGTTCATCAGGTGGTGGTGATAGGTTAAATTTTCACGTGGGGATGGTATGGGTTTGAGTTCGCAGTGTGGATGGGATAGCGTTGAAGTCATCAGTGTGGATGGGATAGCGTTGAAGTTATCAGTGTGGATGGTGTAGCGTTGAAGTTCTCATGGGAGGGTGAAGCGTTGCGTTATCGTGGGAGGTGATAGGTTGAAGTTGTCAGTGGGAGGGTGTAGCTTTGAAGTTCGTCGTGTGTGGGATAGCTTTGAAGTTCCAGTGGGTGGTGATGGGTTTGAAGTTCATCATGGGGATGGTGTAGCGGAATTTCGGTGGATGGTGATAGCGTTGAATTCATGTGTGGAGGTGATCTTTGAAGTTCATCAGTGTGGATGTTGATCGTTAAATTCATCGTGTGGTGGTATAGCTTTGAAGTTCATCGTGTGGATGGTGTAGCGTTAAAATTTCATCAGTGTGGATGTGTGCGTTGAGTTTCATCAGTGTGGTTTGGTGATAGGTTGAAGTTCATCAGTGTGGATGGTGATAGCGTTGAAGTTCATCAGTGTGGATGGTGATAGCGTTGAACTTCATCAGTGTGGATGGTGATAGCGTTGAACTTCATTCAGGTGGATGGTGATGGCGTTGAAGTTCATCAGTGTGGATGGTGATAGCGTTGAAGTTCATCAGTGTGGATGGTGATAGCGTTGAAGTTCATCAGTGTGGATGGTGATAGCGTTGAAGTTCATCAGTGTGGATGGTGTACGTTAAAGTTATCACAGTGTGGATGTGATGGCGTTAAGTTCATCATGTGGATGGTGTGGCTTTGAAGTTCATCGTTGTGGTGGTGTAGCGTTGAAGTTCATCAGTGTGGATGGTGATAGCGTTGAAGTTCATCAGTGTGGATGGTGATAGCGTTGAAGTTCATCAGTGTGGATGGTGATAGCGTTGAACTTCATCAGTGTGGATGGTGATAGCGTTGAAGTTCATCAGTGTGGATGGTGATGGCGTTGAACTTCATCAATGTGGATGGTGATAGCGCTGAAGTTCATCAGTGTGGATGGTGATAGCGTTGAACTTATCAGTGGGGATGGTGTAGCGTTGGACGTTCTTAAAGTGGATGGTGATAAGTTGAAGTTCATCAGTGTGGGATGGTGAAGCGTTGAAGTTCATCAGTGTGGATGGTGATAGGTTGAAGTTCATCAGTGGGATGGTAGTAAGCGTTGAAGTTTCAGTGTGGAGGTGAAGCGTTGAATTTCATCAGTGTGGATGGTATACGTTAAAGTTCTTCAGTGTGGGATGGGATGCGTTGAGTTCACAGTGTGGATGGTTGATGGCGTTGAAGTTCATCATGTGGATGGTGTATCGTTGAATTCATCAGGTGGTTGGTGATGCGTTGAATTCATCAGTGTGGATGGTGATACGTGAAGTTCATCAGTGTGGATGGTGATAGCGTTGAAACTTATCGTGAGGATGGATAGCGTAACACTACCAGTGGTGGATGGTGATAGAGTTGAAACTTCTCAATGTTGGATGTTGATAGCGTTGAGTTCATCAGTGGATGGTATAGGTTGAACTTCATCAGTGTGGATGGTGAAAAGCGTTGACGTTCATCGTGTGGATGTGATAGAGTTGAAGTTATCAGTGTGGATGGTGTAGAGTTGAACTTATCAGTGTGGATGGTGATAGAGTTGAAGTTCATCAGTGTGGAGGGTTTGATAGAGTTGAACTTCATCAGTGTGGATGGTGAAGGTTGAACTCATCAGTGTGGATGGTGATAGAGTTGAACTTCATCAGTGTGGATGGTGATAGCGTTGAACTTCATCAGTGTGGATGGTGATAGCGTTGAACTTCATCAGTGTGGATGGTGATAGAGTTGAACTTCATCAGTGTGGATGGTGATAGAGTTGAACTTCATCAGTGTGGATGGTGATAGGTTGAACTTCAACGTGTGGATGGTGATAGAGTTGAACTTCATCAGTGTGGATGGTGAAGAGTTGAAGTTCATCAGTGTGGATGGTTGATAGGGTTGAATTCTCAGTGTGGATGGTGATAGAGTTAAACTTCACAGTGTGGATGGTGATAGAGTTGAACTTCATCAGTGTGGGGAGGGTGATAGATTTGAACTTCATCAGTGTGGATGGTGATAGAGTTGAACTTCATCAGTGTGGATGGTGATAGAGTTGAACTTCATCAGTGTGGATGGTGATAGAGTTGAACTTCATCAGTGTGGATGGTGATAGAGTTGAACTTCATCAGTGTGGATGGTGATAGAGTTGAACTTCATCAGTGTGGATGGTGATAGAGTTGAACTTCATCAGTGTGGATGGTGATAACGTTGAGCTTTATCAGTGTATATAAGATCAATTTTCCTTCGTAAAATATCCATTTAGAGTGTAGGTGAGGCAGGACACAGCAAATGAAGCAGCAGGGAGGAGGAGATGGTGTGTGAAATTCCTGGACACAGTCACAGGAAGCTGACAACAAATGCACGATACCTGCTTCCTGGTAACAGGTACCTGCAATATAATAAAAATATATTTATATTATATATATTTTAAATATATATATATATATATAAACTCCCTCAATTCCATCATAAATACTGCACTGCCCTCACTCTTACAGCACATTAAGTCCTGATACCAAAGATTTTTAAACTTGAGAACACATTCATTATATACGTCAAAGGGAGTTTTAATGGAAGCATTGATTACAATACCTGTTCAGGTGAGGAAGCTTGAAGATGCTTGTCGTGGCTTCACCTGTAACCAGGAGGAAAAATAATAGCTTTAATGGACATGAGTGGCTTGTCACACTTAGGGATTATAGCTTCCATTTTAAGTCGTGTTAGAACAATTCTGAGATAATTGTAGCTGTGTTAGAACGATACTGAGATAATTATATCTGTGTTAGAGCAAGGCTGACACCATTTTAGCTGTGTTAGAACAACACTGACACCATTTTAGCTGTGTTAGAGCAAGACTGACACCATTTTAGCTGTGTTAGAGCAACACTGACACTATTTTAGCTGTGTTAGAGCAAGACGGACACCATTTTAGCTGTGTTAGAGCAAGACTGAGACTATTTTAGCTGTGTTAGAGCAAGACTGGCACTATTCTATTGTGTTAGGGGCAAGTTGAAACCCTTTTAGCTGGTTTTGAGAAAACTGACACCATTTTAGCTCTGTTAGAACAACACTGACACTATTTTAGCTGTGTTAGAGCAAGACTGACACTATTTTAGCTGTGTTAGAGCAAGACTGACACTATTTTAACTGTGTTAGAGCAAGACGGACACCATTTTAGCTGTCTTAGAGCAGGACTGACACTCTTTTAGCTGTGTTAGAGCAAGACTGACACTATTTAGCTGTGTTAGAGCAAGACTGACACTATTTAGCTGTGTTAGAGCAAGACTGACACTCATTTTAGCTGTGTTAGAGCAAGGCTGACACTCTTTTAGCTGTGTTAGAGCAAGACGGGAAATATTTAGCTGTGTTAGAGCAAGACTGACACAATTTAGCTGTGTTAGAGCAAGATGACACTATTTTATGTGTTAGGCAAGACGGGCACCATTTTAGTGTTTTGAGAGGACTGACACTCTTTTAGCTGTGTTGAGCAAGACTGACACCATTTTACCCGTATACAGTAAGCTGGCAGCATTCAGCAGCGTGAGGCCAGCTGACACAACTTAAAATAAAGAAAGGGCATATTACCTGGGTACGATGGGGGATTTCAGAGACGGGGACAAGTTTCTCTCATGTTTTGACTGCTGGACGACCAAATCTCTGTGCGCATCAGGAACTATGCAGTGTTTTAAAAACAACACTGTGGAAATAATAGTGAAGTTCCAAGGGCTTTCGTGATTTTACTTATCAGGGCCCTGTGAGAATGTAGAAGTCAGAAGCTTGGGAGTTCACTTGTTTTTTATATGGTGTTCGCATAATGTGTATCACCCGTCGTCCCTCAGTCTGGTAGAAATGCCACTCCATATTTGAACAATTGTTCCGTAGAGCCTATGACCCTTAAGATTTAGCACTTAATAATAATAATAATAATTAAATAATAATAATAAATAAATAATATAAAAATAATATAATTTCAGAAAACCTTTGTGTATTCAGTGGTGCTACTGGTGGGCTGTTAGTGTTCTGTAAGGGCTGGTGTGCTGTGTTAGTGTTCTGTAAGGCTGGGTGCTGCTGTTAGTGTCTGTAAGGGTGTGGTGATTTGTTTGGGGTGCTGTTTTGGTGGTGGTCTACTGTTGGTATGCTGTGAAAAGCGGTGTGCTACTGTTGGAGTGCTCTGAAGGCTGGTGGTGCTATTGGTGGTGATTCATCTGGAGAAGGGGGGTTTGAAGAAACCCCAGCCTGAGCTGGCTACTGTCACCCTCCTGGCCGGAGAGGAGGAGGGAAAGAAGAAGAAGAAGAAGAAGAAGCGAAGAAGAAAAAGAAGAAGAGAAGAAGAAGAAGAAGAAGAAGGAGAAGAAGAAGAAGAAGAAGAAGAAGAGAGAAGAGAAGAATAACTTCAGCAGTAGAGAAAGCAACAAGAAGTGAGCACGGAGTATTGAGTCTTCAGCTCTCAAAGAACTCACTTCTCAGCCATAATATTTGATCCAGTCATGTGACTGTTAAAAGTTTTGCACTCTGGCATGATTGTTGATCCGTTTGTGATTTTACGTAAATCTTATCTACATTTACAATTTACATTTTCTCCCTGATTTAAGAGCTCCTGGGGGGGCCAGGAAGGGGTGGCAATCATGTCTGCTCCGAGGATAGGGAGGGTAGCTCAACTTCCTCGGATAAAGAGATCCTCCATATGAGAAGTCTTGGCACCCCTTTCTCCCCTTCCCTAGGAGTCCTGACACCTCTTCCTCCCCCTCCCCAGGAATCTTGGCACCCCTTCATCCCCTTCCCAGAAGTCCTGGCACCCCTCCTCGGGAATCCTGGCACCCCTCCCTCCCCCTCCCCTGGTGTCCTTCCACCCCTTCCTCTCCCCCCTCCCAGGTAGAGGCTAGGTCACTGTACACTCCATGTCTATACTTTGGAGGGTAGCGCAAGAGCATATGGATACACAATAGGCCTAGGAACTAGGCCCCACAAAGGCTCAACGGGAAAACATTTATATATACATGTATATATCTGCAGTTGACTTATCTGTTGCAAGAACATTTAGGATAGTCAAGTAATAAGTCTGGTATCTTATCTTCATTAATAAGATACCCTGACGTATCTCATTGGTTACTGTACTGTCAATTTCTATATTCTTCAACAAGGGGACATTATATCACCCATGGTACAATGATCCTCATCCATAGTACAATGATCCTTCAGGTAACCTAGAGAATACCTGAAGGATGTATATCTGAGTGTCGGCGCCCCCGCGGCCCGATCCCAGACCTGACCTGACGAATCTACCTAGTGTAAGTAATTGTTAAACACTAGCACCTCTTTTGTTTACACTGTGGCTGTTAACTGCTCATCTTTTGTTTAGGGCGATCATACGAGCGTGGTCAGGTGTTTAGGGCGATCATACGAGAGTGGGTCAGGTGTTTACGAATTACGTGTAAGGTATTTAAGTGTTTGTAAACAGAGAAAGCACCAGGGTATATACATCGGTAAATGTATATATCTCAGTCTTTATATACCTGAGATTAAAGCATTCTTGACTGTTGGTTGAGCTAAGAATATAAAAGTCACAATACCATGACTGGAACAATACACAAATGACCCGAACATAGGAGAGACAGAAGTTTACGACGATGTTTGGGTCCGACTTGGACCATTAACTAGGTGTGAGTACTTAATGGTTTAAGTAGGACCGAAATGTCGTTTAAAGTTTCATTGCCTATCATAACACCCAGGGAGGTACTATCACTACCTATCATACCACCCAGGGAGGTACTATCACTACCTATCATACCACCCAGGGAGGTACTATCACTACCTATCATACCACCCAGGGAGGTACTATCACTACCTATCATACCACCCAGGGAGGTACTATCACTACCTATCATACCACCCAGGCAGGTACTATCACTACCTATCATACCACCCAGGGAGGTACTATCACTACCTATCATACCACCCAGGGAGGTACTATCACTACCTATCATACCACCCAGGGAGGTACTATCACTACCTATCATACCACTCAGGGAGGTACTATCACTACCTATCATACCACCCAGGAGTACTATCACTACCTATCATACCACTCAGGGAGGTACTATCACTACCTATCATACCACCCAGGGAGGTACTATCACTACCTATCATACCCCCAGGGAGGTACTTCACTACCTATCATTACCACTCAGGGTGGTACTATCACTACCTATCATACCTCCCAGGGAGGTACTATCACTACCTATCATACCACCCAGGGAGGTACTATCACTACCTATCATACCACCCAGGGAGGTACTATCACTACCTATCATACCACTCAGGGAGGTACTATCACTACCTATCATACCACCCAGGGAAGTACTATCACTACCTATCATACCACTCAGGGAGGTACTATCACTACCTATCATACCACCCAGGAAGTACTATCACTACCTATCATACCACCCAGGGAGGTACTATCACTACCTATCATACCACCCAGGGAGGTACTATCACTATCTATCATACCACCCAGGGAAGTACTATCACTACCTATCATACCACTCAGGGAGGTACTATCACTACCTATCATACCACCCAGGGAAGTACTATCACTACCTATCATACCACCCAGGGAGGTACTATCACTACCTATCATACCACCCAGGGAGGTACTATCACTACCTATCATACCTCCCAGGGAGGTACTATCACTACCTATCATACCTCCCAGGGAGGTACTATCACTACCTATCATACCACCCAGGGAGGAACTATCACTACCTATCATACCACCCAGGGAGGTACTATCACTACCTATCATACCACTCAGGGAGGTACTATCGCTACCTATCATACCACTCAGGGAGGTACTATCACTACCTATCATACCACCCAGGGAGGTACTATCACTACCTATCATACCACCCAGGGAGGTACTATCACTACCTATCATACCTCCCAGGGAGGTACTATCATTACCTATCATACCACCCAGGGAGGTACTATCACTACCTATCATACCACCCAGGGAGGTACTATCACTACCTATCATACCACTCAGGGAGGTACTATCACTACCTATCATACCACCCAGGGAGGTACTATCACTACCTATCATACCACTCAGGGAGGTACTATCACTACCTATCATACCACCCAGGGAGGTACTATCACTACCTATCATACCACTCAGGGAGGTACTATCACTACCTATCATACCACCCAGGGAGGTACTATCACTACCTATCATACCACTCAGGGAGGTACTATCACTACCTATCATACCACCCAGGGAGGTACTATCACTATCTATCATACCACCCAGGGAGGTACTATCACTACCTATCATACCACCCAGGGAGGTACTATCACTACCTATCATACCACTCAGGGAGGTACTATCACTACCTATCATACCACCCAGGCAGGTACTATCACTAACTATCATACCACCCAGGGAGGTACTATCACTACCTATCATACCACCCAGGGAGGTACTATCACTACCTATCATACCACTCAGGGAGGTACTATCACTACCTATCATACCACCCAGGCAGGTACTATCACTACCTATCATACCACCCAGGGAGGTACTATCACTACATATCATACCACCCAGGGAGGTACTATCACTACGTATCATACCATCCAGGGAGGTACTATCACTACCTATCATACCACCTAGGGAGGTACTATCACTACCTATCATACCACTCAGGGAGGTACTATCACTACGTATCATACCACCCAGGGAGGTACTATCACTACCTATCATACCACCCAGGGAGGTACTATCACTACCTATCATACCACTCAGGGAGGTACTATCACTACGTATCATACCACCCAGGGAGGTACTATCACTACCTATCATACCACCCAGGGAGGTACTATCACTACCTATCATACCACCCAGGGAGGTACTATCACTACCTATCATACCACCCAGGGAGGTACTATCACTATCATACCACCCAGGGAGGTACTATCACTACCTATCATACCACTCAGGGAGGTACTATCACTACCTATCATACCACCCAGGCAGGTACTATCACTACCTATCATACCACTCAGGGAGGTACTATCACTACCTATCACACCACCCAGGGAGGTACTATCACTACCTATCATACCACCCAGGGAGGTACTATCACTACCTATCATGCCACTCAGGGAGGTACTATCACTACCTATCATACCACTCAGGGAGGTACTATCACTACCTATCATACCACCCAGGGAGGTACAATCACTGCTCATCATACCACCCAGGGAAGTACTGTCACTGCCTGTCATTCCTCACAGTAACTTATCATCCAAGAATAAGTCAACAGCAGACATAACTCATACGAAATTAGCATTGATTGAGTTCCATTGTTTATATGTGTGATGTAACGTCATTACGCGAGTCACCATCATCCAGTGATGACCTAGAATCAGTAATTACCAAGGAGTCAAGTTTATTGTGTTAGGGTGATGTTCCCCGCGTTAGGTTAGGTTAGGTTCGTCAGGAAATAGGACAAGTGTTTCCTGACGCTAGTCTTAGTCATATGATGCCCCGCAGCTGCAGCTTTTGGCCATCTGACCGAGGCCTTCCACCGGCTAACCCCTCCACCCCTTTAAAAATTATGGTTATCATTACAACCATTTTTTAATCTCCTTCCGCGTGGGTCTTAAAGTTCCTGTCTGAAGAAGTAGCAAGAGAAGGAGGTGAGGAAGTGGATTCTTGTTTATGCTCTTCCTTGTACACAGTTTGCGATGCCTGCTAACTAACAGGCGAGGAACTTTAACCTGGCAGTTGCCTTGCAATTATTTTTAAACAAGGGGTTTACCACTGATATGCTTCTTGGTGGGTACTTAAGTTCAATTATCTTGGCGTTTACACGGGAAAGACTTAGCTCCTTCCTGATATTTAAACAGTGTTGGTGTGGGGGGTATGAGACAGCCAGGAATGTTTCTCAAGGCTTCGTTTTGAACCAACTCTAAGGGACGAGTATATTATTCTTTTGTTGAATGCAACTTTGATCTGTCTTTTCGGATAATAGAAAATGTTATGAGACTGGATTCAGATGAAAGGGGCCTGAATAAATATTCAGGCATGTTTATAGAACAACTTGTGATGTAAACAGACTGACGTCGTAGTAGCCATGATTAGGCTTCGTTACAAGTACTCCTGGCAGTCTGGCAGACACACAGATGATGACTATACTAAATATAAAATATGAAGTCTGTCTAATAGTCACATTTTTTGAACAGGTGTAGAGGAGTACAGACAGAGCTTAGCTGATATATAAGAATATTTTAAAAATAAATAAATGACACTAGAACTTTGAGTAGAAATTCTAAATTTGTGTGTAACAGATGTAGTATGTGTTATTAAACACACACACACACACACACATAAGGGGTCACAAGGGGTCAAAACTGGAAGTTGAAAATTCAGATGAGTCACGGGGATATTAGGAAGTTCTTCAATCACACAGTTGTCAGGAAGTGCAATAGTCTGGAGAGTGATGTAGTGGAGGCAGGATCCATGCATAGCTTTAAGAAGAGGTATGATAAATCTCATGGAGCAGGGAGAGAGTGGACCTAGTAGCGACCTGTGAAGCGGCGGGGCCAGGGGGGGAGAGAGAAAGAGAGAAAAAAAAAAGAGAGAGAAATTAGGTTTCGATAAATTTATCTTAACCTGCATTAACTTGAAAAACACAAAAATGTTCAACATGGTAGAACGTGCAGATTGGTACGGAGAGACGACCACCACGACTCTCACACACTGCTGGACCACCACGGCTCTCACACACTGCTGGACCACCTCGACTCTCACACACTGTTGGACCACCCGACTCTCACACACTGCTGGGCCACCCACGACCTCACACACTGCCTGACCACCACGACTCTCACACACTGCTGGACCACCACGACTCTCACACACTGCTGGACCACCACGACTCTCACACACTGCTGGACCACCACGACTCTCACACACTGCTGGACCACCACGACTCTCACACACTGCTGGACCACCACACCTCACACACTGCTGGACCACCACGACTCTCACACAAATGTGGACCACCACGACTCTCACACACGCTGGACCACCACGACTTCACCACACGATGGACCACCACGACACTCACACAACTGCTAGACCACCACGACTCTCACACACTGATGGACCACCACGACACTCAACACTGCTAGCCACCACGACCCCTCACACACTGCTGGACCACCACGCTCTCACACACTGCTGGACCCCCACGACTCTCACACACTGCTGGACCACCACGACTCTCACACACTGCTGGACCACCACGACTCTCACACACTGCTGGACCCACCACGACTCTCACACACTGCTGGACCACCACGACTCTCACACACTGCTGGACCACCACGACTCCACACACTGCTGACCACCACTACTCTCACCCACTGCTGGACCACCACTACTCTTTACACACTGCTGGACCACCACTACTCCACACACTGCTGGACCACCACGACTCTCACACACTGCTGGACCACCACGGCTCTCACACACTGCTGGACACCACGACTCTCACACACTGCTGGACCACCACGGGGTCTCACACACTGCTGGACCACCACGACTCTCACACACTGCTGGACCACCATGACTCTCACACACTGCTGGACCACCACTACTCTCACCCACTGCTGGGACCACCACTAACTCTCACACACTGCTGGACCACCACTACTCTCACACAAATGCTGGACCACCACGACTCCACACACTGCGGACCACCACGGCTCTCACACACTGCTGGACCACCACAACTCTCACACACTGCTGGACCACCACGACTCTCACACACTGCTGGACCACCACGACTCTCCACACTGCTGGGCCACCACGACTCTCACACACTGTCTGGACCACCACGACACTCACATACTGCTAGACCACCCGACTCTCACACACTGCTGGACCCACCACGACTCTCACACACTGCTGGACCACCACGACTCTCACACACTGCTGGAACCACCACGACTCCACACACTGCTGGACCACCACTACTCTCACCACTGCTGGACCACCACGACTCTCACACACTGCTGGACCACCACGACTCTCACACACTCTGGACCACCACGACTCTCACACACTGCTGGACCACCACGACTCTCACACACTACTGGACTACCACGACTCTCACACACTGCTGGACCACCACGACCCCTCACACACTGCTGGACCACCACTACTCTCACACACTGCTGGAAACCCCCACGACTCTCACACACTGCTGGAACCACCACGACTCTCACACACTGCTGGACCACCACGACTCTCACACACTGCTGACCACCACGACTCTCACACACTGCTGGACTACCACTACTCTCCACACACTGCTGGACCACCACGACTCTCCACACTGCTGGACCACCACGGGTCTCACACACTGCTGACCACCACGACTCTCACACACTGCTGGACCACCATACTCTCACACACTGCTGGACCACCACTACTCTCACCCACTGCTGGACCACCACTACTCTCACACACGCTGGACCACCCCTACTCTCACACACTGCTGGACCACCACCCCGACTCTCACACCCCTGCTGGGCCACCACGGCTCTCACACACTGCTGGACCACCACGCTCACACACTGCTGGACCACCACGACTCTCACACACTGCTGGGCCCCCACGACTCTCACACACTGCTGGACCACCACGACTCTCACACACTGCTGGACCACCACGACTCTCACACACTGCTGGACCACCACTACTCTCACACACTGCTGGACCACCACTACTCTCACACACTGCTGGACCCCACGACTCTCACACACGCTGGACCACCACGACTCTCACACACTGCTGCACCACCACGACTCTCACACACTGCTGGACCACCACGACTCTCACACACTACTGGACTACCACGACTCTCACACACTGCTGGACCACCACGACTCTCACACACTGCTGGACCACCACGACTCTCACACACTGCTGGACCACCACGACTCTCACACACTGCTGGACCACCATGACTCACACACACTCTGGACCACCCGACCCCCACCCACTGCTGGACCACCACTACTCTCACACACTGCTGGACCACCACTACTCTCACACACTGCTGGACCACCACGACTCTCACACACTGCTGGACCACCACGGCTCTCACACACTGCTGGACCACCACGACTCTCACACACTGCTGGACCACCACGACTCTCACACACTGCTGGACCACCACGACTCTCACACACTGCTGGACCACCACGACTCTCACACACTGCTGGACCCCACGACACTCACATACTGCTAGACCACCACGGGCTCTCACACACTGCTGGACCACCACGACTCTCACACAACTGCTGGACCACCACGACTCTCACCCCACTGCTGGACCACCACGACTCTCACACACTGCTGGACCACCACTACTCTCACACACTGCTGGACCACCACGACTCTCACACACTGCTGGACCACCACGACTCTCACCACTGCTGCACCACCACGACTCTCACACACTGCTGGACCCCACGACTCTCACACACTACTGGACTACCACGACTCTCACACACTGCGGACCACCACGACTCCACACACTGCTGACCACCACTACTCTCACACACTGCTGGACCACCACGACTCTCACACACTGCTGGACCAAACCCCGACTCTCACACACTGCTGGACACCCCGACTCTCCACACTGCTGGACCACCACGACTCTCCACACTGCTGGACTACCACTACTCTCACACACTGCTGGACCACCACGACTCTCCACACACTGCTGGACCACCACGGGTCTCACACACGCTGGACCACCACGACTCTCACACACTGCTGGACCACCATGACTCTCACACACTGCTGGCCACCACTACTCTCACCCACTGCTGGACCACCAACTACTCTCCCAACACTGCTGGACCACCACTACTCTCACACACTGCTGGACCACCACGACCTCACACACTGCTGGGCCACCACGGGTCTCACACAAATGCTGGGACCACCAACGACTCTCACACACTGCTGGACCACCACGATCTCACACACTGCTGGACCACCACGACTCTCACACACGCTGGACCACCACGAAATCTCACACACTGCTGGACCACCACGACCTCACACACTGCTGGACCACCACTACTCTCACACACTGCTGGACCACCACTACTCACACACTGCTGGACCACCACGACTCTCACACACTGCTGGACCACCACGACTCTCACACACTGCTGCACCACCACGACTCTCACACACTGCTGGGGCCACCACGACTCTCACACACTACTGGACTACCACGATTCTCACACACTGCTGGACCACCACGCTCTCACACACTGCTGGACCAACCACGACTCTCACACACTGCTGGACCACCACGACTCTCACACACTGCTGGACTACCACGAAATCTCACACACTGCTGGACTACCACGACTCCCACACACTGCCTGGACCACCACGACTTTTCACACACTGCTGGGGCCACCACTACTCTCACACACTGCTGGACCACCACGACTCCACACACTGCTGGACCACCACGACTCTCACACACTGCGGACCACCACGACTCTCACACACTGAGGACCACCACGACACTCACACACTGCTAACCACCACGACTCTCACACACTGCTGGACCAAACCACGACTCTCACACACTGCTGGACCACCACGACTCTCACACACTGCTGGACCACCACGACTCTCACACACTGCTGGACCACCACGACTCTCACACACTGCTGGACCACCACGACTCTCACACACTGCTGGACCACCACGACTCCACACACTGCTGGACCACCACGGCTCTCACACACTGCTGGACCACCACGACTCTCACACACTGCTGGACCCCCCACTACTCTCACACACTGCTGGACCCCCAGACTCTCACACACTGCTGGAAACCCCCACTACTCTCACACACTGCTGGACCACCCCCGACTCTCACACACTGCTGGACCACCACGACTCTCACACACTGCTGGACCACCACGACTCTCACACACTGCTGGACCACCACGGCTCTCACACACTGCTGGACCACCACGACTCTCACACACTGCTGGACCACCACGACTCTCACACACTGCTGGACCACCACGACTCTCACACACTGCTGACCACCAGACTCTCACACACTGCGGGCCACCACGACCTCTCCACACTGCTGGGCCACCACGACTCTCACACACTGCTGGACCACCACGACTCTCACACACTACTGGACTACCACGACTCTCACACACTGCTGGACCACCACGACTCTCACACACTGCTGGGCCCCACGACTCTCACACACTACTGGACTACCACGACTCTCACACACTGCTGGACCACCACGACTCTCACACACTGCTGGACCACCACGACTCTCACACACTACTGGACTACCACGACTCTCACACACTGCTGGACCACCACTACTCTCACACACTGCTGGACCACCACGACTCTCACACACTGCTGAGACCACCAGACTCTCACACACTGCTGCACCACCCGACTCTCACACACTGGGTGGACCACCACGACTCTCACACACTGCTGACCACCACGACCCCTCACACACTGCTGGACCACCCACCTCTCACACACTGCTGGACCACCACTACTCTCACACACTGCTGGACCACCACGACTCTCACACACGCTGGACCACCACGACCTCACACACTGCTGCACCACCACGACTCTCACACACTGCTGGACCACCACGACTCTCACACACTGCTGGACCCACCACTAACTCTCACACACTGCTGGACCACCACGACTCTCACACACTGCTGGACCACCACTACTCTCACACACTGCTGGACCACCACGACTCTCACACACTGCTGGACCACCACTACTCTCACACATGCTGGACCACCACGACTCTCACACACTGCTGGACCACCCTACCTTTACAACTGCTGGACCACCACTACCTCACACACTGCGGACCACCACTACTCTCACACACTACTGACCACCACTACTCTCACACACTGCTGGACCACCACTACTCTCACACACTGCTGGACCACCACTACTCTCACACACTGCTGGACCACCACTACTCTCACACACTGCTGGAAACCCCCACTACTCTCACACACTGCTGGACCACCCCTACTCTCACACACTGCTGGCCACCACTACTCTCACACACTCTGGGCCACCCCGACTCTCACACCACTACTGGACTACCACGACTCTCACCACCGCTGGGACCACCCACGACTCTCACACACTGCTGGGACCACCA
>NC_069472.1:25839107-25849107 GCF_026875155.1 Cherax quadricarinatus
TTATCATGTCCCCCCTATCTCTCCTGTCCTCCAGTGTCGTCAGTGTGTGTGTGTGTGTGTGTGTGTACGTGTGTGTGTGTGTGTGTGTGTGTGTGTGTGTGTGTGTGTGTGTGTGTGTGTGTGTGTGTGTGTGTGTGTGTGTGTGTGTGTGTGTGTGTGTGTATTAATGACCCTCGGGCAGTCGATAGGCTTTCAACCTGACCAATTAACCTCTATCTTCAAATGCATTTCGGAGGTACCGTGTCTGTCTCTCCCTGAAATAACTCACCCTCGCTAAACCCGTAGGGGACACACAGCTCCTGCAGAATGGATCTTCATCCGGTACTGATCCAAAAAAAGGAGGGTGCTCTAATTCCTTGGATCAAGCGCTCTTCGGCAGCATCAACTCACACCCTCTGTCAAAACGAGCCGAGATGAAACTAAGAAAAATAAAAATGGCTCACAACTGAAGGATCCGGGTGCGATCCTGGGGTTGATGAAGACTTATCAAAATGCTTCCTCGTACCTATTGCCCCTGGTCACCCAACATTAAGTAGGTACCTGGGTATTAGTTCCCTCATACTGGCAGCATCCTGGGTGGTGGCAAGTCTGAAAAACGCCTGAGGGATCAAACGTGTAAAAATAAACGCATTAAAAACTCAGTAATGAACCCTATCCGAGCTGAAACCAGCTCAATAATTTACTGAAACTCAACTTCATGAAATCTACAAATGTAATCACAATGGGAAGCTTAATTACATTAAAAATATAAGTGTAATCTGGTCTGATTAATTGCATCAAACGTTCAAATGTAATCTAACCTGTTAAACTCGTGAGTTCCATTTGAATAAGAGCCTGCAGTGTGGAATTCGATTACATTAAAATTACAAATGGTGCCGCAGTCGCTGGATCCATTGCATTAAAGCCGCAGATGTGGGAAACGCAAGGTTGTTAAACATTGCGCACTCTGGCTGGATTTACCTGCCTTCCGTGTCTCCTCGCAAGAGTATGACGACAGATAAATCTTGCAATCTACTCCTGCACACGTAACATGACAGGTAATTCTTCCAATCTATTTACATTTCTCATTCACTTCCTGCAAGTTTCTTAACAGTTTTTATCTCATCTTCTTATGTTCTTAAGTCAATGTGACCTGACCTGACTAGGTTGGGTGCATTGGCTTAAGCCGGTAGGAGACTTGGACCTGCCTCGCATGGGCCAGTAGGCCTTCTGCAGTGTTCCTTCGTTCTTATGTTCTTATGTATCATCATCTTTCCCATTCTAGGCCTAGTCTGAGACCAGGTAGTAAATAGATAATCCCCAGAGCAATTAAGAGGGACAATAACAGTAGGCCTCTCTACCTGTAGATTGCGACCTACAGAAGGACCTGTATGAGGTGATCTGTCGGGGGTATGATTTTGGATGCCCCCTTTTTTTAGGATAAGTCTGGTAGGCCTGTTTTTGAAGAATGATTATAATAATTTTAAATTTTTAAAGGGGTGGAGGGGTAAGCCAGCGGAAGGCCTCGGTCAGATGACCAAAAGCTCCAGCTGCGGGTCATCATATGACCCACGTCAGTAAACACTTGTCCTGTTTCCTGACGAACCTTACCTAGGTTCACCTGTGTGTGCATCACGCACTCACCTTAAGTGCTCCTCCCTTAAGTGCTCCTCCCTTAAGTGACGTGTCTGACTTCACTAGGTCAAGGCATTGGCTTAAGCAGGTGGGAGAATTGGACCTGCCTCGCATAGGCCAGTAGGCCTGTTGCAGTGTTCCTTCTTTCTTATGTTCTTATGCTCGTTCGTAGTGTTCAGGTTCACTTGTTCTAAGTGTAATATTAGATAGGATGGAGGTTCACACGTTCATATTTTTTCTTAAAGCAGAATATGTGAACCTCATGAACCAATCATACAAGAACCTCAGTCCTCCGGCCACACCACCTCACTCAGCCATCGTCAGTCTGAACCTCACAATCACCTCAGCCATCATCAGTCTGAACCTTACAACCACCTCAGCCATCATCAGTCTGAACCTCACAATCACCTCAGCCATCATCAGTCTGAACCTCACAATCACCTCAGCCATCATCAGTCTGAACCTCACAACCACCTCAGCCATCATCAGTCTGAACCTCACAACCACCTCAGCCATCATCAGTCTGAACCTCACAATCACCTCAGCCATCATCAGTCTGAACCTCACAACCACCTCAGCCATCATCAGTCTGAACCTCACAACCACCTCAGCCATCATCAGTCTGAACCTCACAATCACCTCAGCCATAATCAGTCTGAACCTCACAATCACCTCAGCCATCATCAGTCTGAACCTCACAATCACCTCAGCCATCATCAGTCTGAACCTCACAATCACCTCAGCCATCATCAGTCTGAACCTCACAACCACCTCAGCCATCATCAGTCTGAACCCACAATCACCTCAGCCATCATCAGTCTGAACCTCACAACCACCTCAGCCATCATCAGTTCTGAACCTCACAATCACCTCAGCCATCATCAGTCTGAACCTCACAACCACCTCAGCCATCATCAGTCTGAACCTCACAATCACCTCAGCCATCATCAGTCTGAACCTCACAACCACCTCAGCCATCATCAGTCTGAACCTCACAACCAACTCAGCCATCATCAGTCAGAACCTCACAATCACCTCAGCCATCAGCAGTCTGAACCTCACAATCACCTCAGCCATCATCAGTCTGAACCTCACAACCACCTCAGCCATCATCAGTCTGAACCTCACAACCAACTCTGTGATGTAGTCCAGCTGGGCTTGTGAGGTCTCTGGGGA
Organism: Cherax quadricarinatus; assembly: GCF_026875155.1. Taxonomy (NCBI): domain Eukaryota; kingdom Metazoa; phylum Arthropoda; class Malacostraca; order Decapoda; family Parastacidae; genus Cherax; species Cherax quadricarinatus. The sequence continues at coordinate 25,841,898 of NC_069472.1, forward strand.
GACCTAATTTAATCAATTATATGGTCACACCTTGCCTTGGCAAACGTCTGTAGCCACGCCCACGTCTGAGGTCTTTTGTTCTTGACGCCTCAGACCTAGGCGTCAGGTCGTATACGTGGTTGTGGAGGGTGCTTGGACCACCATAAAAGCCCAAGGAAGAGCTGAGTAGGGAGATTCGAGCGGAGCTGCTGCTGGGGTGCAGAGCTCTTGAGCAGAGACTTCGAGCGGAGCTGCTGCTGGGGTGCAGAGCTCCTGAGCAGATTATTATTATTATAATCAAAAAGAAGCGCTAAGCCACAAGGACTATACAGCACTCCTGAGCAGAGACTTCGAGCGGAGCTGCTGCTGGGGTGCAGGGCTCGGGAGAAGGCTGCTGAAGTCTCTGGAGGAGATTGTTGGAGGCATTGGGCAGAGTACTGGCTTGGCGCATTACTCGTGCTGTATAGGTCTTGGGACCTGTGGCTTAGTTCCTGTAGTGAACTGTCCTCTTTGCTATATTGTAAGTTATATTAATTTTCGTCAAGTTGATTGTATTTCCCTGTCTCACTGCTTATGTGTACCATCCCATTTATCTAAACCACAATAATGCTCTGTTCCCAAATATATTATTGTACAAAGACTTAATAATAAACTGTGTTTGAGTAGAATAGTAATATTCACTGCCCACCGTTATTTATTCTTTTTTATTATATTTTATTATGTTTATAGGAGTGAAGAATGGGCGAGGCATATGTTAGTGAGTAGTGTAGAGTTAATGAGAGTGTCGTGGTGGTCACACATGACCTGTCATTACCTACCTACCTCCGCTAATCATCTCACTCCTACCACCTCGCCTGCCTCTCCACCTGCCTACATAATCCCTTACTCCCATATCCCCCACTTATATCCTATTCAATCATTACCCCCCTACATGACAACTCAGCCATCATCAGTCAGAACCTCACAATCACCTCAGCCATCATCAGTCTGAACCTCACAACCAACTCAGCCATCATCAGTCTGAACCTCACAATCACCTCAGCCATCATCAGTCTGAACCTCACAATCACCTCAGCCATCATCAGTCTGAACCTCACAATCACCTCAGCCATCATCAGTCTGAACCTTACATCACCTCAGCCATCATCAGTCTGAACCTCACAATCACCTCAGCCATCGTCAGTCAGAACCTCACAATCACCTCAGCCATCAGCAGTCTGAACCTCACAATCACCTCAGCCATCAGCAGTCTGAACCTCACAACCACCTCAGCCATCGTCAGTCTGAACCTCACAATCACCTCAGCCATCATCAGTCAGAACCTCACAATCACCTCAGCCATCATCAGTCTGAACCTCACAATCACCTCAGCCATCGTCAGTCTGAAACCTCACAATCACCTCAGCCATCATCAGTCTGAACCTCACAATCACCTCAGCCATCATCAGTCTGAAACCCTCACAATCACCTCAGCCATCATCAGTCTGAACCTCACAATCACCTCAGCCATCATCAGTCTGAACCTCACAATCACCTCAGCCATCATCAGTCTGAACCTCACAATCACCTCAGCCATCATCAGTCTGAACCCTCACAATCACCTCAGCCATCATCAGTCTGAACCTCACAATCACCTCAGCCATCATCAGTCTGAACCTCACAATCACCTCAGCCATCATCAGTCTGAACCTCACAATCACCTCAGCCATCATCAGTCTGAACCCTCACAACCACCTCAGCCATCATCAGTCTGAACCTCACAAACACCTCAGCCATCATCAGTCTGAACCTCACAATCACCTCAGCCATCATCATTCTGAACCCTCACAATCACCTCAGCCATCATCAGTCTGGACCTCACAATCACCCAGCCATCAGCAGTCTGAACCTCACAATCACCTCAGCCAACAGCAGTCTAATAAATATATATAATTATATCTATATATAATATATAGTATATATTATATAAATATAATATATTAATATATATAATATATGTATAGTAATATATGCATATATGTTATATATATATAATATATATATATATTATATATATATATATATATATATATATATATATATATATATATATATATATATATATTAGAGGGAGTGCCCACAATTTTGTGGAAAGCGCTAGACCTGCATGGGTGATTGAGCACTGGTGTTAGAGGGAAAAAGGCGGAAGTGTAGAAGGATGAACACCAGGACAAAAGGAGGAAGTCAGAAATTACATGGTGGAGGCTGGAGCTAAACACGGACACGGACGGTGCTTGATGCAGCGGGGCTGTGCTGCCTGCGCTGACCTACCTGATGCCACCACCAACAGTCTGATTGCTAAGTGCGTCAACCAGTGCACAGGACAGTAGTTCATAATATTCTAGAGGAAGAGAACCTTGTGCTTTTTTATAACTTAAATTGAAAAAAATTAACCTGGAAAACATTTTGACCTCAAAATATTTTAACCTCAAAAAATTATAATTTCAAAATATTTTAACCTCAAAATTTTTTTTAACTTAACATATTTTAGCCTCAAAAAAAATTTTAACCTCAACAAATTTCAAAGTAACTGTTGCTGGAGGAGCGACCACCGAAGAGGCGGGGCCAGGAGCTGTGACTCGACCCCTGCATCCACAAATAAATGAGTACAAGGATCCATAATGGGAGGGGGGTCGGCGGCCCACCTTTTGAGAACCACTGACAACCTTGATCTGAATCACGAACGGAAAGATTCGGGCCTGGGAACTAGAGATCAACATCCTCTTTAAGGGCCCACCAACTAGAGCCCAACATCGGCCAACTCTGCTGGATAAGTGCAGCACTTTGTATGGTCCACTCTGTGCTGGTCCAATCACGTCACGGTCATGGACGGTCACGGGCGGTCACGGACAGTCACAAACGTTAAGACACGATCACGGACGGTCTCAGACGGTCAATCACAAACGTTAAGAGACGTTCACGGACGGTCTCAGACGGTCACGGGGCAAATCACAAACGTTAAGAGACGGTCACGGACGGACAAGGACAATCACAAACGTTAAGAGAAGGTCATAGACAGTCACGGACAATCACAAACGTTAAGAGACGGTCACAGATGGTCCCTAGACGGTCACTTGCGCTAAGGGACGGTCAAGGACACTAACCCCTAATTCGTGACTACTAGACCATGAACACTAACCGTCCTTGTTGGGACATGGGACAGGAAAACTCAAGGACAAGAAGGTAAGCGAGCCTGTAAGGTCCGTACGGACGTGTCACTGTGTCGGTGGACCAGAGAGCCACGGACCGACCAAAGAGCCACGGACAGATCACAGAGCAACGGACAGAGCAGAGTATCACGGACAGACCAGGAAACCACGGACAGCCCAGAGAGCCACGGACAGGCCTTGAAGTGCCTCATACAGACTACCACGTACACGCCACGGACCCTGTCTACTGAAACAAGTTTTATTTATCAAGAATAAAAGTCACAATACCCTGAAAACAATTCACAACTAACCCACAATACCCTGACTGCAACAATTCACAACTAACCCATAAACCCCGACTGCAACAATTCACAACTAACCCATAATACCCTGGCTGCAACAATTCACAACTAACTCACAATACCCTGGCTGCAACAATTCACAACTAACACACAATACCCTGACTGCAACAATTCACAACTAACCCACAATACCCTGACTGCAACAATTCACAACTAACCCATAATACCCTGGCTGCAACAATTCACAACTAACACACAATACCCTGGTTGCAACAATTCACAACTAACTCACTACCCTGACTGCAACAATTCACAACTAACTCACAATACCCTGACTGCAACAATTCACAACTAACCCATAATGCCCTGGCTGCAACAATTCACAACTAACCCATAATACCCTGGCTGCAACAATTCACAACTAACACACAATACCCTGACTGCAATAATTCACAACTAACCCATAATACCCTGGCTGCAACAATTCACAACTAACCCATAATACCCTGGCTGCAACAATTCACAACTAACCCACAATACCCTGACTGCAACAATTCACAACTAACCCATAATGCCCTGGCTGCAACAATTCACAACTAACACACAATACCCTGGCTGCAACAATTCACAACTAACTCACAATACCCTGACTGCAACAATTCACAACTAACACACAATACCCTGGCTGCAACAATTCACAACTAACTCACAATACCCTGGCTGCAACAAATCACAACTAACCCACAATACCCTGACTGCAACAATTCACAACTAACACACAATACCCTGGCTGCAACAATTCACAACTAACCCACAATACCCTGGCTGCAACAATTCACAACTAACACACAATACCCTGACTGCAACAATTCACAACTAACCCATAATACCCTGGCTGCAACAATTCACAACTAACCCATAATACCCTGGCTGCAACAATTCACAACTAACACACAATACCCTGACTGCAACAATTCACAACTAACCCATAATACCCTGGCTGCAACAATTCACAACTAACCCACAATACCCTGGCTGCAACAATTCACAACTAACTCACAATACCCTGGCTGCAACAATTCACAACTAACACACAATACCCTGGCTGCAGCAATTCACAACTAACCCACAATACCCTGGCTGCAACAAATCACAACTAACCCACAATACCCTGGCTGCAACAATTCACAACTAACTCACAATACCCTGACTGCAACAATTCACAACTAACCCACAATACCCTGACTGCAACAATTCACAACTAATTCACAATACCCTGACTGCAACAATTCACAACTAACTCACAATACCCTGGCTGCAACAATTCACAACTAACTCACAATACCCTAACTGCAACAATTTACAACTAACACACAATACCCTGACTGCAACAATTCACAACTAACCCATAATACCCTGACTGCAACAATTCACAATAACCACAATACCCTAACTGCAACAATTTACAACTAACTCACAATACCCTGACTGCAACAATTCACAACTACCATAAACCTGACTGCAACAATTCACAACTAACCCATAACCCTGACTGCAACAATTCACAACTAACACACAATACCCTGACTGCAACAATTCACAAACTAACCCACAATTCCCTGACTGCAAAATTCACTAAACGATCAAGTCCCGACTGCAACAATTAAACTAACTGCACAATACCCTGACTGCAAAAAATTCACAATAACCACAAATACCCTGACTGACAACATTCACAACTAACCCCAATACTGGACTGCAACAATTCACAACTTTTACACACTATCCAGATTGCAACAATCTCACAACTAACTGACAATACCCTGACTGCAACAATTCACAACTAACACACAATACCCTGATTGCAACAATTCACAACTAACTCACAATACCCTGACTGCAACAATTCACAACTACACACAATACCTGATTGCAACAATCCAACTAACTCACAATACCCTGACTGCAACAATTCACAACTAACACACAATACCCTGACTGCCAACCTTCCAATAACCCACAATTTGAGAAATGAAAATTGTGTGGACGTCTTGGTCCGTCTCAACATTAACAATGGTCCAGAACGGACCACAAAATGGTCCAGAAGGGACCACAAAGTGGTCCAGAACGGACCGAAACATTAAAATTTCTTCCGTATTGTGCGTCAGCTGAGAAATGTTAATAAACTTGTTCTGGGGAAGGGCTTTGATCCGAGGGATTGACGCTCACCTTCATTCCTGGACACAACCTGACTGCCTGCTGTCCTCTCCAGAAGCTGTGTGACTCCGAAGGGTTTAGCGCTCATTCCATGAATATTTGTAGTGTTTTCCCACTGATTTGTTGCATGCTCTCTCTCTCTCTCTCTCACTCGCCTCCATCTTGCTCTCAGTTCACTCGCTCTCTTCTCTCCTCATCTCTCTCTCTCTCCTCTAAATTTCTAGATAGCCTTAAATAAATTTCACAGCTGTCATCAGAGAGAGGTGAGTGAGAGAGAGAGAGAGAAAGAGAGAGAGAGAGAGAGAGACAGAGAGAAAGAGAGAGAGAGAGAGAGAGAGAGAGAGAGAGAGAGAGAGAGAGAGAGAGAGAGAGAGAGAGAGAGAGAGAGAGAGAGAGAGAGAGAGAGAGAGAGAGACAGAGAGAAAGAGAGAGAGAGAGAGAGAGAGAGAGAGAGAGAGAGAGAGAGAGAGAGAGAGAGAGAGAGAGAGAGAGAGAGAGAGAGAGGAGAGAGAGAAAGAGGCCGCCTCATTCAGGCGTGACACTGGACGGACAGTGCCAGGCTTGGGCACTCAAGGTGACAACCGCACCGGACTCCGGCGGAATTATGGGCCTTATCAGCGAGCTTGATGGAGAGTGACCTTGCAAGACGTTAGTGAAGATGTTAGGGAGGGAGGAGGGAGGAGGAGGACGGGACGACGGAGGAGGGAGGACGGAGGGAGGGAACGGAGGGAGAAGTGGAGGGAGGGAGGGGGGAATAGAGGAGGGAGGGGGAGGGAAGAGAGGGAGGGAGGGAGGGAGGAAGGGAGGGAGGCAGGGAGGGAGTGGAGGGAGTAGGGAGGAAGAAGGGAGGGAGATAGGGAGGGAGGGAGGAGATAAGGGAGGGAGGGAGGGAGATAGGGAGGGAGGGAGGATGATAGGGAGGGAGGGAGGGAGGGAGGGAGGGAGGGAGGGAATGAGGGAGGGAGGGAGATAGGGAGAAAGGAAGGGAGATAGGAGGGAGGGAGGGAGATAGGGAGGGAGGGAGGGAGGGAGAGAGGGGAGTGTGAGAGGGAGGGAAGAAGGAAGTGAGGGAGAGAGATGGAGTGTAGGGAAGAGTTAGGAAGAGAGAGTGCGTGCCTGTGAACACTGGGTTAATGGAGGTGCGAAGGCGCGGCCCAGGAGCCAGGACTCAACCCCCTTCTGGCACAGCTACGTGAGTATCAAGCTCAATGATGCAAACACACACACACACCCACACACACACACACATCACACACACACCCACACACGCACACCCACACACACACACACACACACACACACACACACACACACACACACACACACACACACACACACACACAGCTACCGCCATCACACTCACACCTAGAACATAAGAACATAAGAAAGGAGGAACACTGCAGTAGGCCTGTTGGCCCATACTAGGCTGGTCCTACACAAATCCAACCCACTATTTCTCTCACTCTCACCTAGCCACAACCACCCGCCTCACCAAACCCCACCTCCCTTACGCACCTGCTCAAC